>CAWUFW010018564.1:0-216745 GCA_963921515.1 Calotriton arnoldi
GCGCTAAAGTGCCGATAAATCGGCGATAAGTCCTTGTGAATATGCCCCTCAGAATCTTATGGCCCAGCTATTACATTTAGCTTAGAGGATACTGCAGGTGCCATCTCCGCGTTAAAAACTGCTGCGGCACCAGGACCGGACAAAATTCCAGGGGACTTAAACAAATCAGAACCTCAGATCTGGACAGTCTATTTTAATCTGCTCTCTAATGCTATAGCGCGAGGGGGAGAGGTACCTGATTCCTGGAGAGGGGCTGAGATTGTCACAATATATAAGAAGGGTGACGCATGTGTACCCTCGAATTATAGGCCTATTAGCCTAATTGACAATGCCCAGAAGACTTTTGCAAAGCAAATCCTTGACAAGTTGTTACACTGGGTAGACACTAACAATATCATGTCAGCCCTCCAAGCTGGGTTTCGCTCTAAGAAGAGCACTACAGATCAAATTTTTAGATTTGCCACATTGTATTGGAAACATATTTTATTACAATAGCAGAAATGTTATGTGGCGTTTGTTGATATTAGGGCTGCCTTTGATCTTATTCCATGTAGTAATCTGTGGCACGTCCTAAATAAGATGGGGGTTCCTGGGAATTTGATTCACCTTATGTCCCAGTTGTATAGTAACAACTTTGCCCAGATACGGTGTGGGCATGTGGGGGAGCTAACTAAACGCATCCCTATGCAGCGAGGCATACGACAAGGGTGTGTCCTTGCTCCTCCGCTCTTTACCCTCTACATAAATGAAGTGGTTGACATTCTGAAGGATTGTAGAAATGAGTCCCCTTTACAGAACGGTAATAAGGTACCAATTCTTTTATTTGCAGACGACTCCCTTCTCATCTCCAAGACTCCAATGGGACTCCAGCTCCATGTTGATAAATTCACAGATTTTTGTGTGTCAAGGGGCTTGGAGTTTAATGCCAACAAAACCAAATATATGGTGTTTGGGAAGGGAGTGGTCAAAAATTCAATCATACGGGCTGGGGGGAAACATTAGAGAGGGTAAGGAGCTTCGATTACCTAGGAGTTAAGGTAATGGAGAGCCTGAAGTGGAAAGATCAGCTAAGCAAAAGCACGCTATTACTTGAGCACAGAGCAAATGCTATTAACGGGTTGCATAGGCAAACAATCTCTTGTGCAGTCTTGCTGGCCCTGGAAGTATATCGTGGTAAGGCGCAAGGAGCAGCTTTGTATGGAGCTGAGACATGGGGCTGTACTGACGTCTCTCCACTTACTGTTGCAGAAAATAGATTAGCTAGACGGTTGGTCTCTGTCCCCAGCAGCACACTGCTAACCCCACTGTTCTTTGATGTAGGACTTAAAAGAACTGCAGATCTGGCTGCCCTTAGAACATTTGTTTACTAGGTTCGATTATGGGTCACTCCTGAGCTAAGGGAATTTAGAGTCTGCCTCGCTGAATTGCTCTCTATTAGAGGTGCCAAGTCAATACCCTGGGTCAAATTTGTTTTTGACTGGTTAAATAAGCTGGGACTAATAAGGCTATGGATTAACCCAGAAAAAATGTGCAAAATTGATCTTAATATCATGAAATCCAGCTATTGGACTTATATCCAAGATAGTTACTCAAATAACCAGACAACTGGCACACTGACAAATAGATTTCTAGATATTAAACCGCTTTCCTGTTTTGAGGAATTTTTAGATTTTGTTTCTTGCCCTTTAGCTAAAAGCCTTTATATCCGCTTTCGACTTTGCACTTTACCTTTGAGATCCTTAACTAATAAATGGCACAAGGTCCCAGCCCTCAGTATTTGTCCGACGTGTGGCTTGGAAGATGAGGATGAGACACACCTACTATTTTTTTGTCCTAGCTATCTAGGCCCGCGCCCGAAATGGATTAGTCCTATATGTCATAACCTGAAGTTGACTAAATATTTAGTGGCTTTTAGAATTTTAAAGAGTGACACTACCCCTGTAATTGTCATTGCTACAATCAAATTTTTACAGGCAGTCTGGCATAAACGTGGCAGACTGCCGACTCCGACTCATAGCGATTAGGTAAAAAAAAATTTAACCACTGCTCAATTTTAATAATGTTTATTTTATATGTAAAGCAGAAGGACACATTTTATGTGTTTTTATGTGTTTCTTGCTTGATTTGCACATAGCCCTGTCTGACCTCCGCTCTCATTTTGCATGCATGTAATGACCAAAGGAAAAGAATTCTGAGTAGTACTCGCTTTTAAAATCAACTGTGTTGTGAGATATTTTAAAACGTATTTTGATGTATTTATTGTAATGTTTTGCTTGTGTATACTTTGATGGTACCTGGCTACCGAATGAACTTCTACTACTACTATTATATAATGTGCATTTGCACATTGCCCACTGAAGCTTAATCACAAAGTAAAAATCGACTGATTTTGAAACTAATGGAAAGCAGACTATGTTGCAATTTTAACTCCATGTAATTATTTTTTTCTTTTTATATGTATTTAAGCATTGCATTAGGTCTTAGCATTTCTATAAATGTATTTATACAAGAATTGCAAGATTGTAGTACATCGAAGTACAAGCGTATTATGTGCCGAAGAAAAACGGGTTAAATCTGTTGTCACTTTCTATGAAGTAGTGTGCACTTTAAATACTGTATTGAAGCATGGCGCCATTGTTGGTGAGAAAGGCTGCATGGAAGCCGAAACACATCAGCCGAAGCATGAGAGCACTTTACAATTAAGGAACTTTGAGCAACACTCTCTTGTTGTCCTCAGTCTGTTGCAAAACTCGCAAGAAAGACAGAAGAGGTGTAGTACGGAGATTGCTGACTCTGCTACTGAGCCGACGTGCCCTTCGATACAATGCAAGGCAGCAGCCAGCAGTTCTGTATGAGGAGATATATACGCACACAAACACACACACAAACACACACACACACACACACACTTTCCCTGGTATCTAGTGGCTTTCTGCCTCCCTTGGGGACAGATTTGCCTATAAATAAGGCTGATCTGCCCCCAGGGGGTGAGCAAACAGGCAACATATTGCCCCCATAATGGGAAATAGCCCTTGCACAAAGGGCAGCTCCCTGACATATAAATAAAGATAATCCCTGGTGTCTAGTGGCTTTCTGCCTCCCTTGGGGGCAGATGGGCCTTAAATTAAGACTGATCTGCCCCCAGGGAGGGCAGAAAATGGCCAAAATATTGCCCCCCCGTAATGGGGAGTGACCCTTGCCCAAGGGGCCAATCCCCACATACCAATAAATTCAATCTCTTGTGTCTAGTGGGTTTCTAATCAGCCTAAAAATAGGGCCGATCTGTCCCGAAGGGGAGTAGAAACAGTCAAAATAATGCCCCCCAAAAAAGGGGGAGTGACCTTACCTAAGGGGCCGCTCCCCCAGATGCCAAAGCACGTATCCCTAGTGTCTAGTGGGTTTCTGTCCTTCTTGAGGGCAGAGCGGCCTAGAAATATGGCCAATCAGAAATGGCCAAAGTAATGCCCCCAAAAAGGGGGAGCTCCCTTGACTAAGGGGCCTCTCCCCTATATGCCAAAACACGCATCCCTGGTGTCTTGTGGGTTTCTGCCCGGCCTAAAAATATGGCCAATCTGCCCCAGGGGGCAGAAACGGCTAAACTTTGCCAATTTAGAAAAGGGAGGAACCCTTGCCCAGGGAGTTGCTCCCAATGACAAAATAAATCCCTGGTGGCCTAGTGGGTGCATTTCTGCTGTGCGATCACTGCCTTACCCGGGATCATGTAGCAGAAATTCTCTTCAAAGGGACACAGGGGTGAAGGAAATACTCTTTCCTTCCATTCCCGTGCCTCTTTGCTGTCCCCGATCCCCCCAGAAGGAAAAACTTACCTTTCCTCCTACTCACTGGAAGCAATGGAGCAATGGCTTCCAGCGCGTCCTAGGTTCGCTGACGTCATCAAATCACTGAAGGGGGGGTCGGTGGTGGCAGAAGTGCTTCCCTATAAATCACAAAAAAGAGGGGTGAAAGGATAAAATCCCTCTTCGACCTCCCACGCTAACTATGAAACCACTAATTAGAAGAGGAACTGTATGAACAATAAATGAATGCTAATAAAAATTATTATTGAGGGAATCACACAAAACTGTTAAAACTGCCCTCACACACAGAAGTCTGTGTCATGCTTCATCATAGGGCCTGCTAACAACACCCCCGCGCCGACCAACGCTGGGGGTGGAGCAATAGGGAAGGGGAAGACAATACAACACAGAATAGAATGTGAAAAACAGCAAAGGGATCAAAAAGTGAAAATAAAAGCATAAACAGTGAGTTAAAACTGGCTCCAGGGAGTCCCTAATCTAATTTAATATCGGGTACCCTGTCCAGATATATTTAAACGGTCAAAACAGGACCTGTGGATGGTAGTATGGCAAACCTATGATGAGTCACCATCCCCTCCACTATGCAAAAAATGTCGACATGTTTCAGCCGGAGTTGTCAAATTGCCCGGCTTTCCTCAGGACTTCACTAATGTATGATCCCACGCTTCTCACCCAAAACACCATAAGTCAAAGATGGAGGGGAAAACGTTTTTGTTGGGTAACTTACTCCAAACTCATGCAAAAACGAGCGTCTTGCTCTCCACAATGGAACCGAGTTTATTTACAATCTAAACTTGAACTGGCAGGGGAGAGAGGACAGCTCCCTATAGTCACACTTTCGTCAAGGTAAGCTGTGGCCAAATCGCTCGTCTCTACCACCCACGGTGGGGGCATGTAGGTTGGTGGCCCACGGGGGGAGCGCCACTACTTCTGCCATGGGAGGGTGCCTGGACATAATGGTTATGTCCTCGGCATAGCAGCACCGCTGCAGAGGACGTAACCATTACATACATTGCACCCAAGAGGTTAATTTGTGGTTTACTAGGTCTGTCTCCCAAATTATCTCTACCTATTGTTGCATAGGTTTCCTCAATAATTTTTGGTAACTCGGGCTCCTGTTCCCTCGGAGTCAAGTTTGTGAATCGTTGGCTTACTGCCAAAGCTGCTGCTTCCCCTTTAATGTTATTCAACATTATGGCGGATACTGTGGCAAAGTTGCCTATCCGTTTCATCCCCAAATCCAGGCCAGCCCTGCCCTTACTCATTTTGGATCTGTTTAAGCACCTCTGGCAAAACAGCTAATTAGGGTGTACTGTGTGTTCTGGTATATACTGCAGCAAAGACTGTACCCCAAGTGGAGCAATCTTCCACCGGGGAGCCATCCCCACTGGCAGTCATATGGTGAGAATTCTGTGTTTTTCTGAGTTCCCGCATGGGGAAACACTGCTTCAATCTGGTTTGGTTTTTGTGCAATCCAGAACGGAATTTCCTCCCGTCTAATAGGAATTTTACCCATGACTGCATTGATGGTTTCTGGATTATTTCCAGGTGTAGCCAATTGTGGTTGAGCAGCCCTTGCAGGATTTTTTGTAACTGTTCACATGCCAAATAGTGTTAAACATCTATATGTTTTAACCAGATCTGTGTATAGCATATATAGGTCTGGAGCTGTTAGATTGTCTATATCTACATAGGGTGTGTAACCGGCTAAGACTGGTCATGTTGCTCCCTCATTGCTAAGGGGACCTATGCTGACATTATTGTTTGTATGTGGTAGGGCGCCTTCAAACCATTTATGATATTGTTGGTAAGTTAGAGGTATTTCTAGTGCTTCATAAGCTGTATAGCTGTTAGGAACTGTATCTGCAGTGTATGTGTGAAGCAGTCTTATAGTTGTATTAGCTGCTGGGAATGTAACCCATGAATAGAATACCTCTGTCCTGAATGCTTCGTGGGCCTCAACCACAAAGGTAACATCTCCACCCATCTGGGGCAGACCATGTTGTAACAGCATTTGTGTAACCGCTTGTCCGCAGTTAGCGGTATGCTAATTGCTGGTTTGTCCTCAGACATTTGAGAGGGTGCCTCTATGTGGTGATCCTTTGAAAGGTTCCAGCTTGACCAACCTATATAGGGTTTAACTGCTCTGCTGAGGAGGGTATTTTCCCTAATACCAAGGACATCTCCTGTTGGTAGGTGGGTAAGGGTCTTTGGATATACAAAATAAAACTACTCACTCCGGCGATCCATTGAGTAAGAACTGAAGCTAAAACATTGGCAGTGCCATGTCGTGCAGCTTATACTTTCCCAAGTAAAACTGTGCGCTTGTTGGTCAACATAACCATCAGAACTGTGCGAGACTGATTCTGCGCAAACTGTCTGGATATATTGGCTGAAATCCTGCAAGCTCACAGTGCACCATCTGCACCCCTAATGTGACAGGGTAACAAATGGATTGTGCATCCTTAGAACATGACAACTCTGACTCTCCAAGAAAATCGTGGTGACAGATCTAGAACCCTTTTACTTAGTTACTTAAGCATACCCAAAGAGATACACAAGAAATACACAGTTAAGCATTTCAGTATTTATTGAAGCATTGTGCTTCTTGAGTAAAACACTTATGCTGCATTAATCAATAGAAGGAAACAGAATAATGTGATAAGCATTACGAGAATGGTCAAAAAGATAAACAGTTCAGCCATTTTGATTATTACAGAGAATGTATGCTTGTATACAAGTACTGTAATATAGTGTACTCCTACCTAGTGCATCCTTACCTATCATGTCTAGGGTGAGTGAATCTGCCAAATCTCTGTAGGGTGATCTAACTCCCAGTTACCTGTGGGTTAGTGTCGGGCTGGACTGTTCCCATGAGGCACAGGGTCAAGACTGATTTGCATATAGCTGTGTCTGAACTGGGGTGGCGAAGTGAGCTAAAGAACAATGATGGATTCAACCCAGATCTGTTACTGGGGGTGAGTGTCTGAAAAGTTTCTGCGCTCCGGCCATCATCTCCTTGTGTTTGCTTTGTTCGCCCTAAGTTGGCAGGGTATGCCCAGACGTGGGTCCCTTGTTCACTTTGCCACTGGATTCAAGCTAGCCTGGCTGATGAGGGCTGTTAGCCCGAAACCGGTCCCAGGATGCTTGTTTCCGGGCCAGGGAAAACAGGGCTTGGCAGTTCAGGCTGGACTGTTCCCATGAGGCACAGGGTCAAGACTGATTTGCATATAGCTGTGTCTGAACTGGGGTGGGGAAGTGAGCTAAAGAACGATGACGGATTCAACCCAGATCTGTGACTGGGGGTGAGTGTCTGAAAAGTTTCAGCGCTCCGTCCATTATCTCCTTGTGTTTGCTTAGTGTCATCAAGCTGCCTGTCTCAGTGTAGAGCTGGACAGCATTCCTCGCATGAGGTAAACAGGAATCAGCTGAGCTGGAATTCCGGCATTGATCGACCTCTCAGTGCCAGCAAAATGCTCCTCTGTTTAAACAAAAAGTCTTGATGACATATCTATAATAACATCCTCCATGTTACCATGCCAAAGCCCCAGGCAGGCCGCTATTGTTTATTCTATTGTAATAGCTCTGCCGCCAAGCGGCCAAAACAAATAACAACATCTTGTGTGATGAACTTAGCCCTGGTACAGACTGTTTTAGGTGTTTTGTACCCCACCGCTGATCCACCAATGTAGGAAGCTGGCTTTTATGTAGTATACCAAAATGAGGTATACTATGTAGAAAGTCCAGATGACCCTTGTTGGCTTACAGGGTTTAAATTAATAATCCCAAATGCTCTCTTTTGTGGTAGTGTGTGCGGGCAGTTTAGACTTATCACAGGTAGTGTTAATGCATTTGTAGTACACACAGAGTCAATAAATGAGGCACACACTCAAGAAACTCAAGACTCTATTTTGAAAAATAGCAGGTATTTTTATATATATTTTAACACCAAGAAGTTCATAATTGGGTTCTTACTTTTCAGTTTATCAATTTTCACAGGTACGCAAAATTCCAGCACAAATGCGTATTTACCTGGTAATGCTTTTCTATGTTGCAAAAAGGCATATACTGAATACAGGTATTTGCAAACGATTCTCAGGTTCCGCTTTAGGACTTAAGGTGCTAGGGCGCGAAGGTCCAAAGTATCAGCAGCATTTCAAGTTTACCTGCCCTGGAGTGTCCGGGTGCAGAGGTGCTGGATGGGTTGGTAGCCTTGCTTGATACACCATAGACAAAGAGGGGGGGCACCTAAAAACAGGATACAGAGGGAGACTTGGGGACAAGTCCGGTAGCTCCCAACAGGGGAGCAGGGGAGCACTGTCAGCTGTCTTGGATCTGGGTTAGAAAGCTCCAGTGCAGAGGGTTTTCTTCGGCTGGTGCCTGTGCATCAAAGGCACCCATGGTTCTTGGTTAGATCTGCAAAGGGGGACAAAACAGGACAGCTGGGCCACTCTTGCTGCTGACCTCTGTGGTGCTGACGTCTCTCATTGGCCTCACCAGTCTTTGTAGCATTAGAGTCAAGATTGGACTAAAGCAATCTTTGGTTGCTGCAAGGGGGCAGTACCCCGAGTATTGGTGTAAGGCGGCTCTGGTTAGTCTTGTCATCTTCTTACTTGGTAGGGAGATGGGTATGGCCTCTTGGAGCATGGTGACCTCCTCCTGGGTGGCTGCTGTGTTGGTGGACCCGGTAGTCAGCAGGACAATAAACCGGATGTTGCAGTCGGTGCTTGCAGATTGCAGGGAAGTGGCTCCTCCACTTCAAAGGCGATGCTGACAGCTTGCCTAAATGTTGAAGACTCTCCAAGGCTTTTAGAGGATGCACAGCTGCAGGGCAAGTCGGGTTGTTGCAATTGTTGTTACAGGAGCAGGTAGTCAGGCAGGGATTGGTGCCAAAGTTCACCAGTAGTCTGCAGTTCTCGCTTCTTTGGCTCTTCTTTGTCCTCTTCTTTCTTCAGTCAGATGAATCTGAGGGCCAGATGTAGGAAGCAAAATAGTGATCGCAAATGCTGAAATTCACAGAATTTCAACATTTGCGATTGCAAAATAGCCCTGTGCAATGTAGGAAGTGAAAAACCCACTCGCAAAATAAGGAATCGCAAAATTTGAGATTTCCTATTTTGCGCAAGCATTTAGAGAATCGCAATTTGCGATTCCCTAAATGCTATTCTGGGTGTCAGGACTCACGGGAGGTTTCCTCCTTCTAACTGTATGCTGGCTACCATTTTCCCCCTACAAACTTACCAAAAGTCAGATAATCCCTCAAGCTGGAGTGCTTGTTGGCACCGATGGAACTCCAAGATGGCTGCCAACATGCACATACTGCGACAGCACACCACTGTTAGCAGTCTAGTCTTTTAGGCTTCATGACATCAGGTGAAGTGTGCTTCAACATTCCACTGTGCACTTCACTGAAGAAATAATTTGAAGAGCACCTGTTTTCCCAGCGTCGTGGAAGTCAGTTAGGGTAGTTGCGATAAAATCGGGTTAGCTTCGTCGGAACTACATTCCCTCACTAATCAGGTTAGTGTTAAACTTGTAGCTAATATAAAACATTCTGTGAGAAAAGGTTATTGTGTCAGAGGTAAATTTCTATTTAAAGAGAAAAAAAGGAAACAAGTCAGAATATATTTTCCTTCGTTTGAAAACTGGAAATACTTTTTTCAGTAATTGCTTTCCTTAGCTGAGAAGATTAAATAAAAAGCTTTTGAATCAGCTGTCTTTTCAGCTGTTCCAGAATCTGTCAGACGCAGGCGTGACCTTTCAACACACAGTGTCTTCTTAGACTGAAACTTGTTCACTCTTCTGAGAATTAATTAAAAGGTGAAGTCAGGGTCAAAGGCCCGGCATGTTTCTTTCTCATGCCATGTGTTAAAGAACTCCAGTAATGTTCTCCTCACGTATGGCAGTGCTTCCAGCAAACATTAAAACCAAAGGCCTGAATAAAAGGAACGCTTCCTTTTAACATTTAACCTAAGTTCTGAAGCATTGTTTAAAAAACTAATTAAAGACAGAAAACCAGTCATCCTACTACAGAAACCCCAGTTCAAGGCCCACTCCAGTCTCTTAACAGTGAGTTAATAGAAAGAAAGAGAAACCCAAATAATACATAAATTAGGAATACAGAAATAAATACTTACCTTATCTTTCTTACATTAAGGAATAGCAGGATCAAGTGCAGATTGTACCTGAGAACGAAAAGGAAAGAGATCTGAGTGAAGACTTCTCATACAACCTAGCAAACAATACATGAGAAGTAGAAGAGAAGTAAGCTTCAGTAAACATTCTGGTAAGATAAGTTATTTATACACCATAGAAAAACAGTAAGTTAAAAGGCACAATAAATAAAGGTTTTTACATGTTAATGTTGCAGTCCAGTAAGAAGAAGAAGACGTAGCTGAACAGGCAGAATATTGGAGCAGTCTCTTCTCTGTCCCCAACCCCTTTTCCCCCTTAGAACTTACCTGCAATGGAATACTAAAAGACCTAGCAGGGTTGGTTCTGAGAAGGGTATTGGGACCTAGCGTCATTCTGCTCCTGTGTGGTTCAGACAGCAAAAGGGATTTAGACCCTGACACTGGGAGACATCCCAAATTGCGATTTTGCTGTAAGGAATTGCAAATTACCACCAACTTCAGGTTGGTGGTAAATTGCGATTTCCTTTAAAAATGCAATTTTATGCATGTTTCGAAGTGCCATGTGGCCCACATACATGCCCTTTGGGCATGTATGTGCGCCACATGTGCACACCTGCACATTTCAGGGGTGCAACAGGGTGTCCTTTAGGAACCCTTGCATCCCTGAAATTGCGCACGCTATTCCCATTCATTCCTATGGGCCACTTGGCCCATAGGAATGATTGGGAGGCCATTCCTTATTTGCGACTCGCAATTTGCGAGTCGCAAATAAGGAATGCGTAGGAATCGATAAATATTAGCAGATTCCTACCTACATAGCAGTTTGCGAGTCCTTAATAGCGATTCGCAAAAAATCGCTATTAAAAGGACTCGCAAAATCCTATTTTGCTACATCTGGCCCTGAGTTCCTAATGTCAGGGGGCCACCAAAATAATCAATTTAGGGTCATTAAAGGGAGTGAAGAGTAGTAGCCAATTGGCTAATTACCCTTGGGGTCACTACACCCCAAATATGACCACTTCCTGTAGGGCGTGGGCACACCCTGTCCCAGAATTCCCAATTCCATCAAAATCAAAATGGTGGAACCCTTCTTTCATGGGGCACATCAGTTAGCCCACCTTAGGGGTGTGACTGGCCTGGTAGTGCACCATGCCTAATTGCATATCTAATTTCCCTCCTGTACTGGTGCCAGGTGGACCTCAGGTCAGGGGGTGGCATCAACCAGGTCTGAGGGAAGTCATGGTCGCATAACAAAGGTGGCAGGGGCTTTGAAGTCTCTGGTCTTCGTATTCAGATTCACTAGCCATCCTGCTGGAGAAGTTGTGTAAACACATCCCACCAGAGCAGGCATTGTTTTTTTTACATCTGAGAGTGTGGGCTCTCACCTCCAGGGGGTCAGAAACTCATCTGTGGTGGCAGGCTGGATGATACCAGTCAGCCAGCACACTAAGAGGCTGGTAAGTTTTTATAGCGCACCTGTAATGTGCCCTCTGGGTGCATATCTTAATAAAGCTACCACTGGCATCAGTATGGATTTATTAAGACAAGGTGTTTGATATAAAACACAACAGGTTTCAATAAAGTCTTGCTGTAGCTAGGGAACTCGTAATAAACAGTGCCCAGTACACATATTTAAGATGGCTTCCCTGTTCATTTGTACTATCCAGCAATTGAACGAGACAGCACAGGGGCAAATCTGTGCATGCAGATATGTCCTCACATGTAATATAATGTACCCTGCCTTATGGCTATAATGTCTGCAGTAGGGGTGACTTACATATATTACATGCAGTGTCTGTGGGCATGGCACACAGGGTGTGTGCCTTGTCATGTTTTCACATTTGTCTGCACCATTTCATGCAGCATGCAATAGCACTCTGCATGTGGTGGTGGCTTCCTTAGGGTGGCACAATACATGCTGCAGCCTTTACTGACCCTCTTTAGTACACATGCCCTAGGTACTAGGGGTACCATTTACTATGAACTTACAGGGGTACTAAAGGTCTTGCCAATTGGGGAACAATTGTACAGTTACCTTGTTTTAGGGGAAGAGCACTGTCGCTGGGGACCTGGTTAGCAGGAACCCAATGCACTTCAGTCAAAATTGCATCAAATACCAGGCAAAACTGGGGGTGACCATGTCAAAAATGGGCACTTTCCTACACAGACGTTCAGAGTGAGACCCTTCCATCTGGCAGTCAGGAGAACCCAAAGACTGCACTTGTGTCTGTGTCCCTTGTGGCTACAGTGGTTACCTCTCCTATGGCTCCTTAACCTCACACAACAAGAGCTGGAAGATTGGTTCGAGCACCTTGACGAATCATTGAAGAGTTATGGTGTATATATGTTTTTTCATTGTTCTTTTTATTTAACAAGGGGGGTATGTAGTGTTGTGTGTGTTAGAGATAGCCGGACCCCTTTGGTCTCTGATGAACTCTGTCAAATAGTGACGTAAGTGATTGAGTGTGGTCAAGAAACTTCATGAGGTAGCGCGTTCAGTTAATGGTTACACTCTGAAGAATAAAGATGTATAATACCGAGCTCCAAGTGTTGGCATGATCATTTACATGTACCCGGGCTGGGGAGTATGCTACAATGTGGAAGGTCGTTTCAGCATTTGGCGGTGATGTAGGAGAGAAAGCATCCTGATTTGCTGCTACGGATGCTGAGTATCTGTGTGAGGTAGAGTGTGGTGAGTGCAGTTGTCTGGTGGGTTGGTGAAAGTTAAGGTGGTGGTTGGGGTAGGCAGGTCTGGCATTGTGGAGGGCTTTGTATGCATAGGTAACCAGTTAGAATTGGCAGCGCTTCTGAATTGGTAGCCAGTGTAGCTCTCTGAGGTGGGGCGTGATGTGAACACTGCAGGGGATGTTGAGGATGAGTCTGTCGATGGGGTTCGGGATTTTCCAGAGTTTTTGTATGAGCTGATTTGTGATGCCGGTGTACAGTGCATTGCTATAATCTAGTATGCTGATGATGAGGGCCTGGGTGACCATGCGCCTGGAATATCTTGTGGAGCTTACGTAGGATGAAGACACAAGATGAGTTAACAACGTTCCCTTGTTTGACCATCATGAGTCTGTTGTCCAAGATGATGCTGAGGCTTTTAGCATGGTCAATGGGGGTGGGCGTGGGTCCCAGGTCGGTTGACCACCAGGAGGTGTCCTATTGAGATCATTATGAAATTCAGGTTTCAAAGCTTCATCAATGACTCCGCGGGGTGACACAGAGAATATGGTTTGTACTGCATTCCCAAACATAATCAAACCTTATACTCCTCAAACAGATTAGGGAAATAGTTTTGGCAACCATGGTCCTGTCACATCTGGTTTGCAGCAATGTCTTGCTGATTCTACCTTTTATCCAATAAAGATTATGCGGCTACATGTCTTCTTGGGTACTTTAAATTACATTTAAAAGCAATGATACACTTACATTGGCTGTCTGAGCTCTGTTTTATAAAAAAACAAAGCAATTACATACAATGCAAAAAATGGCACCAGCGCATCAAAAAGGACAGGCATGCACTATATTGATCAAATATGGTGCATTCCTGCCCTTTTACTTTGACGTAGGGCAGCGCAGCAAGGTGCCTTGCTGTGCTGCCCTTCACCAAAATGCCATAAATAAGGCCCCTAGTGTGCAATCATCATGCTTTATTTACAAACCTTGCTCATCCGACCGGCACATAGTGACTTTTACCAAATGTGGTCAGATTTTTGTGCTTCAGGATATTGTCCATAAAATATACAAAAAGCTATGATTATTTTATAAATTAGTGTGTAAATATACTTTGCAATTTATGATGAAGCAAAAGAATGACAGCTAGTTACATGTGTAAAGTCCTTTCTAGTAATACGGTGAAGTGACCTGCCGGTATATGTTAGCAAATGTGTTCCTAAGTGTAATCTTTTGCACTATTCTTAAGCAATACAGGGGCATATTTACAAGCTCCTTGCACGCAGGTGCGTCACTTTTGTGACGCAACGGCGGTGCAGTGTGGTGCTCCATATTTACAAGGAGATGTAAAGCCACCCTGCGTGGCTTTTCGTGTCCTTGTAAATATTGCCCCTTTTCACGCAGCACTTTGCATGAAAGGGGCGTTTTATTGGTGTTCCTGTGGGTGTTCCCATGCAACACCCAGGGATTCTGCCGCATTTATAGATATACAACATTTTGTATACCTGGGAATGCGTCAGAATCCTACGCCTCCCCAGAGGAGGCATGAGGACGTGCAACAAGGATAAATACTTTGATTTCTCCTCGTTTCTTCCTCTTTCTATGTGTGCTGCATCCAACTGTGCTCCAGCGCAGGAGAGAGCTCACGGAAACGTCATATTGTTGTGAATATGATGCATTCGTTTGCTTCTGAATTAACGCAGCGTGCCACATCCAAATGGTTTGCGGCACCGCGCTGCGTTACTTCCTTGTAAATATGGCTCACAGTTTTTCAAACAGGTATACGTGAGCCCATAGGCGCTCAGAAAGGACTAATAATATTCTGTCACTAGAATGTCTTATGAAAAGAGCAGCATTGGCAGTTACCAAATGTTTGACTTGATGTAAGGGGGTCGGAAGTCAAGTGGTTTTTCGTCTATGGATGAAGATAATACCAAACTGAACACAGATAAAAAATCACCATGCACAGGTTTCCATGTGCATTCCTAGAAAGTTTTGTGATTCAGTTCTTGGTAGAGGAGTACTCCGCATAGGGGAAATTGGATCCCTGTATAAATGCAAATATTTTTTATTTTGTTTATTTTTTCTGTGGGGGAATTATTTTTCCCCATTGAGAAACCTCGTCCCCACACCCTCTCCAAATTATGAGTTGTTTCATTCCTCTTTCTACCCCTTAAAGGGTATTTACACCAGCACAGTGCTGGAGTAAAAATCTGACCCGTTCCAGGCTGGAAGGGAGAATGATAGGAGTTTGTGAATGCCATAAATCTTAGTGTTTGTGGGAATTCACACACTTCCAATGCTAACCACGCCCTGCAATATCGTGAAACACCCCCGTTCAACCCCTTTAGTGTTAAATATTAGTGGGTAGACTCTGCACATGTGTTTGACATCGCCGCACTCGCACATGGGCTAGCAATGATTCTCTCTGTGAATTTCTGACAGAAGTAAGGTAATTCCAGTTGTAAACATATGTTTATGCCCAAATGTGCCCTTGCCAATAGGCTTGTTGGAGATGAGCAGAAAAAAAGTCGGATGCCAAGTTGTAACACGATTCCTACTGGTGAAATCCTAGGGATAACGGCTGGAGGATTTTCCATTATATGATGCAGTATTAAAATCTTAGGGGCATATTATCAAGCAATTTTTTGCCGCTTTAGCGGCACTTTTGTGCCGCTAACGTGACGTTAATTTATCGCCCTATCATCAAGCTGTCGCTAGCAAGCGTTAGTGACAGCTTTCTGGCGATCGCTGCCGTATTTCCTATCGCAGTGTATGCCAGCGATAGTTTACGCTAATGATATGCACAGTAGGCGTTCCTTCTCAAAATTTCACGAAAGAAGTCGCTAACACCACATCGCACTATTATCAATGATGGCCCGGACCAGGAAAGCGATAAAAAAAGTAACGCTAAGGCCCTTTAGCAGCAGGAACTTAAGACCAGAAAAAAGCTGGTCTAAAAATGGTGAAAAAGGGAGGTATATAAGGGAGAGTAGCCCAGAGACCCATCTGAAGAGCCACTGACGCCATGGAGGTACTATTCTTTCAGCTTGGAGCACCACAAAGGCAACAACCACCACTGCCACTGCCACCTCCCCCAGGACCACCACCGAGGCAGCACCGAAGAAGACTGCGGGCCCTGCGCAGACGTCTCAGCCTTGCAGACCTAACACCAGAGGATGTCATTGCCCACTACACGCTCAAAAGGACATCCATCCAACACATCTTGAACCAGATAGCCCACAGGCTGACGGCACCAACACAGCGGAGAACCAAATTCCTCCGCAGACAAAGCTGCTGGCTGTGCTGCACATGTTGGCCTCTGGGACCTTTCAACCAACAACAGCCAGAGTCGGCGGAGTATCACAGGCAGCCTTTTCAATCTTCCTCCCTACTGTCTTGGATGGCATACTCAGCCTGATACCCCAGCACCTTCACTTCCCCAACACTGTGCAGGAACAGATTGCGACCAAGCAAGGCTTCCATGCCATAGCCGGATTCCCGCAGGTCTTGGGGGCAATTGACTGCACACATGTCCTATTTGTGCCCTCTGCGGACAGTGCACACATATACCGCAACAGAAAGCACACACATTCTATGAATGTGCAGGCAATAGTGGACCACCGGGGACTGTTCACCAATGTCATAGCCAAGTTTCCTGGGAGTGTGCATGATTCCTACATCTTCCGACAGTCCATCATAAACCAGCGCTTCCAGGATGGCACATACAGAAATGCAGTGCTTGTTGGTAAGTACCAACTTAACACACCACATGCCTCAACTGCAAATACATGCAACTCCCAATTGTGAGAATGTACATGTCATAATTTCTCATACAACACGTCAATCAACATGCCCACTTACCAGACACAACAACACAAGGAACTGTGGGAACTGTGGCTAGCTATGTAGACTAACCATCCCCAAAGGCTCACCCCCTCCGCCACTCATTTGCAAATGTGGGGAGAGGTGGGAACAAAGTATGTGTGACGGAGGGACTTGATCCATAATGAAGGTATGTACACAAGGCACAGTGTGTCGGGGTTGTGCTGGACAGTCGGGACTAAGCTGAGTGCAGACCTGCCCATGTGGGCATATAGTGAGTTTCCGTAGTCCAGCATGATGCCAATGACTGTGTGGGTGACTGTCTTACCTGACAATGGGGGGATCCATTTGAAGGTTGCATGGAAGACGCAGAGGCAGTTGAAGCAGCTGCAGGCCACTGCGTAGACCGATTGGTTCATGGAGAGGGAAGAGTCAAATACGGTGCCTACGGTCCGAGGCTGGGGAGGGGGGCTGCTGAAGCTGTCGTCCCACCAGGTGATGCCACATGCTGATGGTTTCGTCATGAGGATGAGGACTCATGTCTCCTCTGCGTATAGCACCCCCCAGCTGGTGATCATTCATGTTGCAACTGACAGCAACCCCTCCTGGAATCTGGTGTGGTGTGTGGGCGTATTGTTGATGGAGAATATGAGCTTTGTGTCCTTGTAGGTGGTGATGTTTAATGGTATCCTCAATCTCGTACCAGTTCTTCTCCATGTGTCAGCAGATGCATCTGCCATCTTTGAGTTTGTTTGTGACCGAGGTGGCCTTTCTTGCATGCTGTATGTTGCAGTTGCATAGTGGTGCAAGTGTGTATGCGCAGTTGGAGATACATGTCAGTAAAATGTGATCTAGCGCCATTGGTGACTACTGCAGCATTGTGGGTGTTGCTGTTGATGGTGGTGTGTAGCATCACCTTGTTGACTGAGCTACACAAACTGTGTGTGGGTCTGCATGTGGTCTAGGGTGGCTTGGGGTTGACCTACAAGGAAGTGTATGCGTTTGTGGTCACTACATGTGCGTTTAGTGGGGTTGACAAACTAGTCGACGTTTACACATGCTAAGAATGTGTCAAAGGTGTGCCCTGCCTTGTGGGTCATTGTGGTGAAGATTTTTGACAGTCTGATGTCAGCAAACATTTCACAGATTGTAATGGATTTTGTGTATTCGTGGTATGTGATTTTGAGCCTCCGCTCAGGAATGTGTACGTAGTCCATAGAGTGGATGGTGTGGCATATGATGATGTTGATGGTGTGGGTGAAGCGTTCCTGCTCTCAGTGGTCCCTGCAGGCGAGGGGGCTGCTTAGTGTTGCTTTGTGGCCGCTCTGGACATAAAACAGCCTGAGTTGTGCGGTCGGGCAGGTCTTGCGGCAGCGGCAGCATCAGAACTGAACGTGATCTGTGTCTGGTGTGCCCTATTGCCATTTGAAAGTTATCATGCCATTGAGTTTGAGGACGGAGGATGAGTGCAATGGCTAGACACTAGGAGAGCCAGGGTGCCTGTTGGTGTGTGTGTGTTATGTCTGCGGTTATGGGCAGATGGCCTTAACATTGTAGCACAGTAGGAGTGCCAGTGATGCAACCGCGCAGCGTACACAATCAAAATGGCTCGGGGGACGGAGGATCAACTGTGAGGCAACGCAATTAGCATTGATGCTGGTAACCAGTCAAAAGCGACACATGGCTAACATGAAATCCAACATAGCACAAATCACACAACACAAAACCATCCACACTAACAACACAGCCTGCATAACCAATAATGAACACATCTCTCCATCACATGTTACAGGTGATCAAGGATATGCACTCTGCCCGTGGATGATGACACCCCTCCGTAGCCCCACCACCCAGGCACAGAGGCAGTATAATGCGGCCCACAGAAGCACCCGGTCCATTGTGGAGTGCACATTTGGCGTGCTAAAGTCACGTTTCCGTAGCCTGGACATCACAGGTGGCAGACTGCTGTACAGCCCCGAAATGGTGAACAAAATCATCCTAGCATGTTGTGTATTGCACAATATATGTGTGCGCACCAATGCTCCATGGATCCAAGTGCCTGCTGCACTGGACGATGACCAGGATGAAGATGAAGATGAAGATGAGGCAGGTGGAGCACACACCACAGTTAATGCTGCAGGAACTGCCCGAAGGAACCGAATAATAAACAATTTCTTCAACTGACCACGTCACATTGTGACAGTCCCCATCAAATGTATATCACTGCAAAATTACCCCAAACACGGTTTGAGTCAATAAAAATACACTACACACATACCCTGTCTGCATTTTACTGTCCTGCATAAGTACATCACTATGAAAAGAGTAGGTAGCACAATGATTGCAAAGAACATCACAATACTCAATTCATGGTGGGAATGTCTCCTCAGTAAAGAGATGCTCTTCAGTGTGTCAAATGTGCCAAAGTACACTTTTAATTGTGTAAATTCTGCTAACAATCTCTAATATTTGTTGTGTCCTGTTGTGTAAATCATGAAACATAGGTTGTCCCCTGTGCACAAATCCTAATTGTAGGGTGTCGTTTTGGGGCAACAAGTCAATAGAGTCTGTCCGTTGTGTTAATTTATGCAAATTAGGGTGTGAAATGGGGTCAAAAATGAAAAATGGGCGTGAAATGGGGTCAAATATGAAAAATGGGCGTGAAATAGGGTCAAAGAGGAAAAATGGGCGTGAAATTGGGTCAAATATGAAAAATGGGCGTGAAATGGGGTCAGAGATGAAAAATGGGCGTGAAATAGTGTCAAAGATGTTTTTGAGGGTGTCATGTGCATGTTGCGTACTGGTTCGTGTGCATTGGCAGATGCGGCTCTGTGGGGGTTGTGAGGGGTCCAGGGCTCTGTGTGGGCCCCCGAGTGGATGACTTTCATATTGTAGGCGGTGTCTTCATCCGTGCCTGGTGTCCATTTGGAGGTGGTGGTCTGGTTTGTGTCTCAGGGCTGCGGGTGGTCCGGCTGCCGCGGCCAGTGTGTGGTCCAGCAATTTGTCTTGGGGGTTTATGAAATTGAGGTGGCAGTGGGTCGGCTCTGTGGGGGTTGTGAGGGGTCCAGGGCTCTGTGTGGGCCCCCGAGTGGCTGACTTTCATGGTGTAGGCGGTGTCTTCATCCGTGCCTGGTGTCCATTTGGTGGTGGTGGTCTGGTTGGTGTCTCAGGGCTGTGGGTGGTCCGGCTGCCGCGTCCAGTGTGTGGTCCAGCAATTTGTCTTGGTGGTTTATGAAATTGAGGTGGCAGTGGGTTCAAAGGTAATACACCACCTTCAAAACATGCACCTGCACAGACAAATGGAAGCGTGCAGAAGTAATGGCCCTGATCAAGAAGCACACAGCTGACCCCACTGGCCTCAAGAAGTATCGGACCATCTCACTCCTCACCTTTGCAGCCAAAGTCAGCGAGAAAACAGTCAACAGGGAACAGACAAGATTCATCAAAGAGAACGCCATCCTCAACCCATCACAATCAGGACTCAGAAGCAAGCACAGCACTGAGACCTCCCTACTTGACGCCACAGACGACATCAACACACTCCTGGACCAATGACACTACGCAGACCTCATCCTAATCAACCTTTCTGCAGCCTTCAACAACATCTCCCACCGCACAATAGTCACCAGACTACATGACGCAGGCATCCAAGGTACAGCCCTGGACTGGATCCAAGCATTCCCCACCGTAAGAGGGCAAAGGAGCAGACTGCCAGACTTCATCTCTGATCCCACGACAATCACCTGCAGAGTCCCACAGGGCTCATCAGTGAGCCAGAGCCTATTCAAAATATACATGTACCCCCCTCGCAGACATCGTCCAACAACATGGCGTCAACATCCTATCCCATGCTGACGACACCCAGCTCATCCTCCAACCCACCAAAGACCACTCCACCGCCACTATCAACTTCCTGAAAGTAATGCAACACGGGGCAGTCTGGATGACCAACAGCTGCTTGAAGCCCAACCCCTAGAAGACAGAAGACCTCGTCCCTGTAACCAGCCCTTCAGCATGGGACAACACCTGTTGGCTCATGGCCCTCAGAAGACCACCTCTCCCCGCAGACCACGCTAAAAGCATCAGCATCATACTCGACTCATCACTCAACATGAACCAACAGGTCAGCACCGTCACCTACAGCTGCTTCAACACACTCCGCATCCTCAGGCAGTCCTTCAAATGGATCCCCCCGAGTCAAGGGAGACAGTCACCCATGCACTCATCACCAGCAGTCTGTACTATGTGACTGCACTTCATGCTGGCATCAGCCAGTCCATACTCTGCAAACTACAGACAATACAGAACACCGCCGCCAGACTTGTCCTCGTCATCCCCTGGCACATACACATCAGCCAACACCTACAATGACTTCACCGGCTCACAGAGGAGAAAACAGTCAGCTCCAACATCCTCATCTCATGCCTACAAATGCCTACACAACAATGGACACAAATACCTCAATTACAGATTCAACTTACACGCACCCAAAAGAAAACCACAATTTACAAATATATTACTGGCCAAAAACCCTTGCATCCACAGAGCCTGAGCATGTGGAAGATCCTTCTGTAACATTGCAGCCAAGACCTGGCCCAAGCTAGCGACAGGCATCAGACACGCTCCCTCCATGAACACGTTCATGAAGCCCCTCAAGAGCTCGTTCTTTGGCCAACAGATCTGCGCACCACCACCCCAGCGCCTCATGACCCTCACGGGTGAGTAGCACACTTACAATTCCCCTGATTGATTGTTTTTATTGTAGTGAAATATGCAATTATGGTGTCAGCTGGGGTGAAAGTAGCCATTTAGGGTGTCATGTGTTGTGAAACATCATATTTAGGGTGTCATTTGCGTCGTAATCAAGCATTTCATGTTGTTATCGGTGTCTGAAATGAATTTAGCTCTAAGACTGTACATCTGTGTATGAATTTGCTGTAAGCGTGAAGATTTTGCCGCTACAACGATAACGCAATGTTTTTTTTACTCGCCCGATGGAAAAATACATCGCTCAACACATTGTACAATGCTAAATATTACTCATGAGCCTATTTGCGTGCAGATTTTACCGCTTCCTCCAAAACGGAGCCGCATTGAGACAGGAAGTGATGTCTGTATGCTTCCTGTCTACTGGAGTAGTGTCTTGCACTTTCACTTTCTCTTTGAGCACATTGCTGGTGATTGTGGAGAGTGTTGGAGGTGTTTGGTGGTGTGTGCTGCAGTGTTGAGATTTTGAGAGTGTTGCTGTGTCCTGTTGAAGTGTTGTGTACTTATTTTGTGTGTTTTGTTGTCTCTTGTACTCAAATTTGTCGGGTGTTTGTCTGGGGTAGTTTAACTTTCTTAGTAGTTTTTGTGGATATATTAGAGGGTTATGATTTTTGGCTGTGGGCTCTCAGGTGGGCAGGGAGATGCCGGGTGTGGGCAGGGAGGGCAGGATGTCCGAGGGGGCATTGGGGGGCTTCCTCTGGATGATTAAATTCTACCTGCCCTTGATGTTGGAGAGGGAGGCCGTATCCTTCAAGGATACAATGTCAGTGTGCGGAAGATGAGGTGGGAGCGTGTGCGGGTGCAGATGCTACGGTTCTTTGGAGTGGACCGTACCATGCCCCAGTGGAAGCACCGCTGGCAGGATCTGATGGCCCGTGAAGCTGACCTCTTGGACTACACGGGAGTCATGACTGGCATACAGGGTGGTAAGTACAAAATCTACATTTCATTGTGATTGCTTTAACTAAAATAAATTAGGACGTGTGTGACACTGGTGTCACAGTGAAAAAAGGTTGGTGGGTGAGGTGGGAGATGTAATACACTCACGCATAACATTGGCACATCCGAGACTCAACGCTGCTTCATATTGACAAGCATAGGGTGCTAGTATGTGTTAACCACTGCGCAGCAGCAACACTTAGCACTGTTGTGCCATAGCTGGCACACCTGCACAAAAAGTGCGTGCATGCAGAATATTGTCTGTGTATGGCAGGGGTGACTGTACATGCACTATCCAAGGAACTGTTCATGTGAGCAGTGTGTTGGCCAAAAGGTAGTGTTAAAATGCTTTCCTCATGAATTGTGTTATGTTACCTACGCGGCCCAGTGGACATAGTTGATGTGTGACAATGTATTTAATATCGACAAATGGTCAAAGGAAATTGGACATGTCCAGATTGTCATACACCAACAAGCTCTGTGAAACTGCCTTGTGCAAGCAGCAGCAATGCAATTGTACAAAGAGCATGTATAACATCATGATGCATGTAGTAATGCTGCCTTTTGGATGTCTCACACCACTAGCATCTGCATGTTAGCTAGCATTACAGTCTGGTTTGTCCCGACTCAGCATTCACTGTTCTATTGTGAATGGCAGTCAAAGTGGACAAAATCATGTATCCAACATGAAACACAACTCTACAGTTACGTAGCATTTTCTGTTATGGTGATGATTGGTATGAGGAATATGACACATATGATTTAACGTCTGATACCAACACATATATATTTTTTTATCTCACAGATGGTCGGCCACCATTCACACAGGGGGACATCGACAGCTTCGAGGACCCACACGCCACTGGTGAGTTGTGTCAAAATATATTGGCATAGTGCTGTGTCATGGATGTCTGGGTCAAATGATCAACGTTGTAGTATGTAGTATGGGTGTGTATCACATGTCCCTTGCCTACAGTGTGATGATGTATTGTTGAAGTCAGAAGTGTGCACAAATCAGTAAGTGAAGTATGAGCAATGCACTGGTCTCACTGTTGTAACCTTGCCCATCCCCAGTCTGTGATACACATAGTAAGTAAGGTGCATATCATCGAGACCCTATTGCAAACACAACATCACTTTCATTGAAGTGGTGTTGTCAATAGGAGCCTAGCATCATGAGCGAGCCAGCGTTAATCCACTTCACGTGTAATAACGCTTCATTTGTATATAAGGCACACTTTCACGCTGTGTTTAGCGTGAAAGTGGCGTGCAGTGGGTGTTGCGGTTGGCGTTCAACAGCAACAGCCATTGCATTTGACGCTGCCACCTATGTACAAGTGCGGCAATGACAGATGGCAGCGCACAATTTAACAACAGTGACATCCAGGTCGTAATCTGGCTAAGTGGGGATGAATTTTTTTTTCTCATCATATTTTCTTTTTACATGTGGGCTGCCTTGTGCAGCACACATTGAGTAAGCAAAATGAAATGGTCTGTATATGTACAGGACGGTGGCCCTTCCTGTCCATACAGAAAAACTTTACAATACTCAAAATTGTATCTTTCCTGTGTGCTGCATGACTCAGCACACATGAAAGTTACAACATGGTATACTAGGATTGGTTATGGCCATGAAGGGGCACCTTCCTGTACGGAACAAATACCTCCCCTGCACACACACACCCTTGCACTCTGGTGCATGTGTGCCTGCCTAGCCGCTAAGTTGTGAGACTTGCCACCATCGCCGGGGGGAACGCAAGTCTGCACCACATCCTTGGTAATATGGTGCAGACTTGCATTTACAAATTGGCGGTGAGAGGCGTTAAGCCAAAGAGGCTAACGCCTGTCTCCCCAACTTCCTTGTCAATATGCCCCTAGGTCTATGGGTACTGTCACCACAGCACATGCCTGTGGATTGCACAGGACACTGATAGGAGAGGAGACATGTAAGTGGGGTTGCTGATAAATATCAGATGACATGGAATGCATCTACATCCTTGCATGAGATGACTGTGCAAGTGTGCCGGATGATGCACAAGGAGGCATTGCTTTTCAGACTGTAAGTGCGCAGACACAGTTTGGCACTGTGATTTTGTAGGTATGCTGCATGCCATCTTCAAAGAAGTGCCAGTGTGTATCTTTGAGCCAAGCATATCAATGGCACGTTCCCCAAACACACAGCAAAGGTGGCCCCATGAATCTCATTGGCATGTTTGTCCCCTGCAATGGTGTCAACAAGCTGTCTCCTTGAGGCCATTCCCTGATTGACTCTGGACCAGGTGTGGGAACTCCTCTGTCCCAAGTGTTGTCATTACTGTGCATGCATTTCCCACGCATGGTTTGGCTCTGCCTCCATTGCTGTGCCATTTATTTTACAATGCAGGGCTAGCAAACGCTATATGTGAGAAAACATTACCCCTAATAACACTATGAGCATCATGACTGAAGTGTGCCGTTACAATAGGGAATGCATTGTGACTTTTTGCGTTGTAAAGGCATGCTTATATTGATTCACTACGGAGTGAGCTGAGCGGATACAAGACATGCATGAGGGATTGAGAATTTGGAGGGAACGATTTCTCCCCCTCTCTGCGGCAACACTTCACATATTGTGTAGTAGTGTTGGAGAGCGGGTCAGCGCATCATGTATAACTCAGCGTTCATCCATACAATGTGTTTACATGTGTGCTGCATGATGCAGCATAGTTGAAAGTGTGAGTAGGGCTGTCCCCGGATATCTCCAGAGCAGGTTGGGTATACTTCCAAAACATTTATCAGGCCCCCAGCACACAGACACCCATGCACTTTTGTGCACGAGTGCCTGTGTTGGCGATGACTTGATGAACTGCACACAGTTGCTGGGGGACACACAGGCCTGCACATGGGCATTGCACATATCATGCAGCACTGTGTCACAGGAGAGGATGAGGGTGGTGCTACGCACGGAGGGATAATGCCTCCCTCTTCCGATTGCTTGGTTACGTGGCTCCTCCCCTCTGCTCTCTCACTTCCGGGGGTGGAATCCCTACTTAAGCAGCAAGTGGGAGCGGACGCTTAATGACAAGCGTTAGCGGGTCAGTTTGGGAAAACTACTTTTAAATCTTTATTGCCTCGCATTTCTCTACCTATATTTCCGCTGCTAGTACTTCCTATTTGCACTTACAGAACTCTGTTTTTAGATTGCTATTCTGTTATTTTTAAAAAACTTACCACTGCACTCGCACTTTCATTATTAATTATACGCCGGTCCCCGGTCTGCCACGGCTTTCTGGGCCGATTGTAGCGGAGGGACGTGGCTCCTCCCCTCTCCTCTCTCACTTCCGGGGGTGAAATCCCTACTTAATTGCCACGTGGGAGCGGACGCGCCGCCGGCACGCCAAAGGCAAGCCCGTCTGCGCCCGTCCGCGCCCAGCTGTTGCCAGGAGCCAGAACCCCTGCCCCTTTCACCCCAGAAGCCAGGCAAAGTCTGAAATATACTTACACCAGTACAAAACTTACAGCACTTAGAGGGGCTACTCCCTCTAGCTGCATTAATAAGGCTCCACCGGTG
The DNA here is from genome assembly GCA_963921515.1 of Calotriton arnoldi. Lineage (NCBI taxonomy): Eukaryota > Metazoa > Chordata > Amphibia > Caudata > Salamandridae > Calotriton > Calotriton arnoldi. The sequence goes on from CAWUFW010018564.1 coordinate 25,710, forward strand.
TTGGAGGGACCTTTTGCATGCAGCAGCTGCCAGTTTTGTAGTCTTATTCCACCATTGACTAATGGTGGGACAGACATTTGGAACAAAGAACATTCCCAAGTGGCTAACAACGCTCAGCCCCCTGGCACATTCCATCTTGATCGGGACTGGCACTGCCTCCTGGTGAATGTCAGATCTCTCGCTAAACATGCCATTGAGATCTGGGACCTGCTTTCATCAGGGTCTACAGATATCTGCTTTTTAACAGAAACTTGGCTGAAGCCTAGCTCCTCCCCCGCCATTACGGCGGCTATCCCTGAAGGTTATCAAATCCTCAAATGCGACAGACCAGTTAAGATGGGTGGGGGGATAGCAATAGTGCATAAGGAATCGATTAAGGTCTCCACCATAGAACACAGCAGTGACACAAAATTAGAAATTATGATATTCAGGATTGACTCCCAAATCCACCATTGCTGGAAAGGTGCTTCAGTCTACCGCCCCCAAGGCCCCCTCATGAATTTCTCACTTCAGCTCATGGAGCTGATTGCCCCTCACATTATCTCCTCTAATAATTTTCTCCTACTTGGAGACTTTAATGTCTATAGTGAGGTCTCCTCTAATGCAGATGCTTCTATGCTCCTGACGGATCTAGCATCCCTTGGTTTGAAGCAGATCAACACTGGACCCACCCATCTAGCGGGGCACACTTTAGATCTCGTCCTGACTACCGCCTCTAATATACATTGCAAGGCTCCCTGCCCCCTTACTTGGACTGATCACTCCTTACTTCGCTTCCACATAAAAGATGGCAGAGCCTTCTCCACTCCTATGGCACCCTCTCGCAGTTGGAGAAGACAATGGCATAAAATCACGCCTGGCCACTTTTCGAACGCCCTTCCCATTAATACACATTTGGCGTCCGAAAACATTGAAGAGGACCTGGCTAACTATAATACCCTAGTCACTTCTACACTAGATCAACTAGCCCCCTTAAAACTTCTCTCCACCAAATCAAACAGATTACAAGCGACATGGTTCTCTCCCAACCTAAGGGAAGAAAAAAGCCACTGCAGAAAGCTAGAAAGACGCTGGCGGCTTTCACATAATGCAATTGATAAAGAAGCCTATAAGAATCGTCTGACCCTATACCATAAAAATTTAAAGAAGGCCCGCAAGACTCATATCGAGTCCCAACTGAATCAGGCAGGAAAATCCTCTTTGGAGCTCTACCACATTCTCAACTCTTTCACAAACCCTAAGGCATGCGATAATGAAGTAACACCTTCACAGGTCCTCTGTGATAAACTGGCTAACCACTTTACCCAGACGATTGAGAGCATATATGCCAGCATCACTAAAGATAAGGACCCCCAACAAACCAATATTGCTTCTTACCCATCACATCTTTACTCTGCAAATCCTTTGGATTGCTTTCCCCCACTTACAATAGACACAGTGGAGTCCCTTATGAAAACAGTAAAATCTGCTTCACCTCAGGATGTTCTACCCGCAAAGGTATCCTCGTTGCTTCATAAGCAGTTGGCTCCCTTGATCTGCCCTATCCTTAATTCCTCCCTGACCACGGGCATACTACCTTCCGAATGGAAAGCTGCCCAAATAATTCCGATCAGGAAAAAACCCAATGCTCCTCTGGAAGATCTATCTAATTACCGCCCTATCTCTTTGCTACCCTACTTGAGTAAACTCCTGGAGAAACATGTGAACAAACATCTTTCAGACTTCATGGAAGCAATAGGAGGCTTTGATCCTTCCCAGTCTGGTTTCCGTCCCAGATTCACTACGGAGACTGCATTAATTGCAGTCACTGATAACCTTAGACATTTCCTAGATAATGGACAGGCAGTACTGTTAGTGCTGCTGGATCTGTCAGCAGCGTTTGACACGATATCCCATCCCATTCTACTATCTAGATTAAGAAATGTTGGTATCCAAAATCGAGCTTTCTAAATAACCGCACTCAAACTGTTAATCTGGGCACTTTCCAATCCCCCACATCAAAGCTGACCAAAGGCGAACCCAGGGATCATGCTTAAGTCCCACATTGTTTAACATTTATGTGGCCCCTCTTGCAGATCTTCTTAGGAACCTGGGCTTCATCCCTATTTCTTATGCGGATGACACCCAGCTCCTAATGGCATTTGACAGAAACCCCTCTAATACTCAGTCGGCCTTCTCTGAAGGTATGACTGCAATTTCGGAATGGATGAGAAACAACTTTCTCCAGTTAAATGCCAGTAAAACGGAAATTATGCTCTTCGGAGAGGCGCCCTTACTCTGGTCCCCAGATTGGTGGCCTAACAACTTAGGTCCCGCTCCTACTCCAAAAGCAGTGGTGAAAAATCTAGGTGTGCATTTAGATCAGAAACTCTCTATGAAAGAGCAAGTTACAGCCACCATGAGCTCTTGTTTCTACACATTAAGTCTCCTGAGGAAGGCTTTCCCTTTCCTCCCTTTGACAGTCAGGAAAACCTTACTACAGGCTCTTGTAGTATGTCGCCTTGACTACTGCAATGTCCTCCTAATCTCAGCCACTGAAGCATCACTTAACAGACTCCAGGTGGTTCAAAACACCGCCGCCCGATTGGTCTCCAACTCTCCAGCCAGAACCGCTTCCTTGCCCCTACTCCAGGGACTACATTGGCTGCCTGTTCGTAAGCGGATTTGCTTTAAAATATGCTGTATTGTGCATAAGGCACTTCACGGCAATGCTCCCAGCTATCGCAGCGATAGACATATACAGTATCAGCCCTCTAGAACACTCCAATCCGGATCAAAATCGCTCCTTGTGGTTCCTCGGATAAAGAAATCACGTTTAGGGGGAAAGGCCTTTTACCACTTGGCCCTCTCATACTGGAATCAACTCCCTCTTCATCTTCGTGAATGCACTAACTATTTGCAATTCCGTCGATCTCTCAAAACCAAACTTTTCCAGATTCCCTCGTCGACTTTGTAACTCTTCGTCAGTCACCCTATACTGACCTAATAGCACTCCCATAGCGCGGAGATACCCCTTTGGGGGTGATTCGGGCGCTCTATAAGACACATAAATAAATACATGTCACCCTCAGTCCGGGTATGTCATGGCACCATCGTTTGACACTGTCCCATTTGGTTGTGACAGTACATGTACCATGCCATGCACTGTCATGTCACTCTCCCCAGCATGTAGTCACTGATCCATGCTTCAACATTTCGTTGTCCAGGTCACTCTCTGACTTCACATAGTTACACTGGAGTGTAGGCTCCCATGTTTAAGTGATCTTGTATTACAGATGTTTTTGCAGAACTTTGACATAGTCTAAAGGACTCAAAATTTCCATTGTTGATACTTTACAGATGACATGACCCCAGCGGAACAACATGCCTTCCAGGTGAGGAAGGACCGCTTCAAGCACGTAAAGAAGGTGGCAAAGGGTTACCGCAACATGGACAAGAGGCACCAGGAGGAACGCAAGAAAGGGACATGGAAGGCGGTGCCCGAGATTTCGGCAACTGACACACAGCCCATCCCAGGACCCTCTGGCATCAGTGGTGGGTCCCAGCCTGGACAGGTGTCACATCCCCCTACAGACACCCCCCCCCCCAAGGGACAGTCCCACCTGCACCTGGTGATCAGGTGGTGCCATTTACAGGTAGGGACAGGAGGGTTATTCATGACAACAATGTGTTCCTGGCAGAGATGCGGCGGGAAATGGCTGATATGAACAGACATTTAACAGACCGTAAAAACTATTTGGACTGCCATGATGCCTGGAGATGTTGGACCCCATCCCCCTCTTCTCCCTTGCCCCAATGTTTTAAGATCTGTTATTAGGTAGTGTTAGGTTAGTTCTTTTAATTGTTAGGTAGTGTAGTTTTAGCGTAGGTTATAGTTAGTGTTAGCTTTTAAGGTATATTTTAGATATTTATTATTATGCCGTATTTGGGGATAAGTTTCTTTTCCTTTGGGTGGGGGGTTGATGTATTTTTTGAATTATAAAATACATAAAAATCTAAAAAAATATATCTTTGTGTAGGTTACATGTGTAGTTAGTTTGTGTATAGCTTAGATGTCTTTGTCCTGTCTCGTGGTGTGCCTGAAGGGTGGGAGGGGGGTTGATGTCTAAGATATGTTGTTGTGTGGTTAGGATTAGTTAGGGTAGATAGTTTAGGTAAGTAAGATTTTTCTAGTTAGTTTAGATTATAGTAGTAGTTCTAGTGTTCAGTGTTAGTTTAGGGTCGTTAATTATATTTACAGTTCAAATAAAAGTTTAAAAATTGATATTTCTGCTTGCACTTCTGTCAGGGATGATGTTGGGGAGGGTGGCTTATTGGCTTGTATGCAACTCACACCATCACTGGACAATCCATGGAATGTGTAAGTCTGGTCATGACATGTTACTTAGCATGATGTATTGTGTCAGGATACCTTAGATGTGAGCACAGTGAACTTGCATGGATGGCAGGGTGGCAAGTAGTATTTATGGCCTAGTCTAGGGGCTGTTGTTTGTCACGTTCTACATCTTAAGTGTGACTCACATAGTAGTACAGCACATTGTTGCACATTTACAACACAACCTAGGGACATGGCATTGAGAGTATATATATTTTGCTAATGTTATCCATCATTGAGATGGATGTATGCGCAGGGTAACACAGATTCCGTCACACACCTCCATATCAGATGCTCCTGGCGCTGAGTCCATCTACATTGCACAGACCTTTGCACACTTTCTGCGTATTGCCAGTGTGTCAGCTTCCTCTGAATTATATGTTCCTGTGCATGTACGCTCAAACTCAGGCACATGCATGATTTATTAAATTTGTGTGTCCATTGTGTACGGCACATGGCACAACAGTCTTCCTGATTCAGATAAGTAATCTGAGAGTAAGTAATGAGTTTACAAATTACGTTATTCACAAATAGCATTTATGAGTAGTACAGTTAGGTATACTGACTTCACTTCTCATCAATGCCTTTCGTGACTCACTTAATATTTCAAAATGTTATTTTGTCACAGGTAATGTATTGTTGCGTGCACAATGTTCTGCTGCACACACGGGGGTAAATGTTGCATTGCTCCCTGTAGTGACAGTGTCATAGCCACTTGTCCCAGCTGTTCCTCTGGCATTGTCTCATAGTGATGCCCCCCTTGAAATGTTGGCCTTGCATCTGACTATATGCTAAGTGCAGTGCACCACGCATCTCTAGACACATTGCCCAATACGCTCACAGTGATCACAGCATGAGATGTGTAAAAATTTGTTGTGCATTGTTTGTCCACGGGAAGGGGCTGACTGACGCCTTGCACTTTGGTGTGGGTTCCTATTGGCAACTCAACTTTACTGATGCAGACATTGTGGTTCCATATGTGTATGGTAGACATGTGCCCTTACGTGTCTTCATCAATGTGAATATGGTGTGCACCATCTTGGGATGTGACATGCAATGCGCACCATCACAACAGGCTTTGTCCACCACGTAGAGTGTGAGTAGATATGCCAAGAGAAAATTGTTTGCAATTGTTAAGCGGGACACTACTTGTGGCCTGCTACAAACTTTGACATTTTAGCACACATGCCAATTTCCGTATTGGACGTGGGTATAGGTTGTGATATAGCTAGATTGTATTTCTTTTGCAATGAGGGCACAGATAGTTGGCCCATACACGGGCATCTCACTGCCTATCTGTGTCATGTAAAACATGTACATTGCTTGTATTTCCCTTGGGGTACCTTCTGGTGGATTCATTGTCCATACACTTTTTACAGACTTCTATACTTGATTGGTCATAGACAACACACAACAGTGTGAGTTCAAGATTTTAATGTACATTAACAGAATGAAGACTGGACCAGTGCTTGGCCATACAACCACACAATGCATGGATGCCCGTTAGAGGGCCAGACAGAGTCCTTTGTTGGTAACAGGTCCAAGGGAAGAGGCACAGTTCAGTCCGCAGGCTGATTGCAGTGTCATTGGTAAGAAAAATATGATTTGGCAGTCCATGTGGAGGTCCAAGGTGAGTTTCGGTGGATAGTGGAAGACGGTGGAAGGTGATCTTCCGTGGCATGATACTAAGCCCAGAACCAAGAAGAAACAGGCCTTTTGGCGTCAATGTATGCTACCGCTTTCTCCTTTGCAATAATGCACTGTCATCCTCATCTTCATCCTCTGATGTGTCATGTGCCTCACATGTGGGTGGTGGTATAGTGGGTGCAGCACTGTGAGGCACTGACACATCAGGGGGCGGAGCTGAGGATGTAGAAGCAGCAGCAGCATTCATTGACACCAGACCTTGGGGCAGCAGTGCAGTGATGAGCAGCTGCAGGGCATGATAGATTCCAGCAACATCGCGCTGGTGTTCAGCCCTGGCAGCCAATTGTTGTGCCTGCATCCGCTCCATGCTCTCCATTATCTTACGGATGTTGGACAAATCCTGGCTGAGATTGCTGGAGCCACTCTGACCAGACAGTTGGTGTTGTCTCAGAATCATGACTCCAGCAATGTCAGCCATGGACTGTTGGAGAGCATCGAGCGGGCTGTGGGAGTCCGTGAGCTTCTGTATGTGGTCCCGGATGGGACTCAGACACCCACGTATGGCATCAAGTTTGGCTGCCAGCATCTCAAACCCCACCCGCACCTGATCAGCCATCTCCCGCTGGACCTCTAGCACACGGCGTTGGAAGGCCAGATGTGGGTCCTCAAGGTCCTGGGAGCCAGATGTGGTGGGAGGTGCTTGCTGCTGGTTGGTTTGTGAAGGGGGTGGGGTTGTCGCGATGCTGCTGGGTTGCCCTGATCCTGGAGGTGGGCTGCTGAGTGAATTGAGCAGAATTTGCAGTTCATCCTGATTAATGGTGGTGTAATCGTCCTCGTCATCAGTGAAGGTTGGGCCAGTCTGCTGTCCAGGAGGTGGTGTCTCTCCCTCTGCAATGTGATAAGGGAGATAAATATTAACTGTGTGTTTCATGTATGATCATGCATTGTATGAGTTTACAATCAGACTGCAGGACAGTGTACATTCTGACTGTTTATTGGGAGATGCCTATTTGTTGGGGGATAGTGATTATTTTGAGGACATAACCGATGTGATGTTGTTGTTGTACATTGTCATCTCACAGTTTACAGCTGACAAAGGATGCTTGTCGTATTTGTACCCACAAACAGCACATGTTGTGTCCTATGTTCTTTTGTGTGAGTGATGCAGTTTGTACCACATATTAGTCAATGTTGATGAGCTAAGATTTGTATGTGTGTGCACTGCATTGTGTGATTGTGGCACCTGCAGCTTTAGTTTTACTGCCCGTTATACCTTTCAGGCAGTGAGCCTTTCACTTCTGTGCATTTACAATGCTGAGGTGTCGCAAGCTGGGTGGAATATGGCTCTTGGTCAGAGTTGGGAGAGTTGTGCAGTGTTTGTCATCAGATGTCTTGTGTCAGGGGTTGTATGTACACGAGGATGTGTCAGAGTGTGACCTGCTCCTTTAAGGATGTGGTCCACACTCAGCCACCTCAGTGAGGTGGCCAGCACCATGTTAAGATGTTGTGCCTGCAGGCATGCTATTCATCATGCACTGTCACTTGCCTTGTCAGTGTGGCTCATGGACATGCAGCTTTGCAGGGTAATGCACATGTGCATGTGTTTTGTGCAAGATGAGTTATGTGTGAGGAGGGCCCCCTTTGTGCACATTAGCAATGAGAGCCTACTTGGTGTTTCAACGTGTGCTGCACTATGTAGTACACATGTGCATCCAGGTAGCTTTGTCTATTGTCATTGTTCTTGTGTGTATGTCATCCATCAGCTTTTTATCCTGCATGCATTGATTACTGCCCTCCTGTTGGCTTACCCGTTGTGAGTATGGTGCATAGTGAGTTTCTATTGTGGTTGCTGCTGTCTAAACTGACAGTGTCAACACCCATTACACTCAAGGTTGACCCCACGTGTGGTGTGTAAGTGGTCTGTGAATTGATGTATGTGCATTTCATGATGCCTATTTATGGTGCTCAGGCCTTGTCACTGCCACCCTCAGAAGAGATGCAAATGGCAGGGTGATGTGTGTTTGTGTATGTGCCACACAGCTGATGACATGGATGATACATGCTGTCCTGGTTCTGGTTATCAATGGCTGGCTTAGCATGTGGGTTATAACTACCTGACTGCAAAATAGTTCACTGACAGATTTGACTTACCAAACAGTTAAGTTTAATTGCACATGATGGTGTGATGGGCAACTCACATCAGGACTGATGTGGAATGCTGTTTTCTGTGTGGCAGTTGTGTAGACTTGGGGGTGGAGGAGTGCAATTTGACCTAAGGGTTGAGGGTGACATTTCTGACTTTCTCTTTAATTGTTGCAACTTTGCTATCCTTGCTTGTTGTCATACTTTGGTTGTCATACTGCTTTACAGGCACATTTAGGTTCTGTGAGTATGTCACACATACAAGGCATGCAGTACATAATTGTGTGACACATTCCTAATCTGCATTGTCCACTTACTGTGGTGCTGTAGGCATACCCCCCCTGCAAATTGTATTCCTTCCCACTTTGAGTCAAGTCTGCTGTTTGTGTGCATTTTTGGATGTGCATCTTTTAGCCAGCGGTCTACATGGTCACTTTGTTGTGACATTGCATGTGTGTCTGGTATACAGACTCACTAGATGCTTCCCCACTTGGTGTACACAGGACTGCATCTCATGTACAGGCAAGTGTGCACATTGCCTGGAGATGCGTGAGGATGTCATGATTTCCCCCTTGCCTCATCAGCACACATATACCAATCGCCTGCACAAGGACACATCTCTCTCTGACGCCAAAATGATGATGCACTGTACAGGTGACTGCTCATGTGCACGAGTAGGCATGCCACCACCAATGTCAGCACACCTGCAACATTGTGCACCTGTGTCTGAGTTGTGTGCAGGAATGTGCATGTGCAAATAGGCGGACTTTACTGCACATACACAACCTTGCACACAACTCAGACACACGTGCACAATGTTGCAGGTGTGCTGACATTGGTGGTGGCATGCCTACTCGTGCACATGATCAGTCACCTGCACAGTGCATCATCAATTTTGCGTCAGAGAGAGATGCGTACTTGAGCAGGCAATTTGTATATACGTGGTGATGAGGCTAGGGGGCCATTTTGCCACCCTGCCGCATCTCAAGTTAATGTGCCACTTTGCCATTTCCTGTGGCATTTATTTTGTGGTCTGAGGGTGATCTTGGACTATATTGTGCTTAGTTTTCTGTGCAATTTCAAAGTCTGTGTGCCCCCCAATATATGTCTTGCAATGTATTGTTTGAGTAGGGTGATATGTGTCAGTGCCACCATGTACAACACTATCCAGGACATGATCCACAGTAATTATGTGTATGCACTGCAAGATATTTCATTGTGCACGAGTGCCATTGGGCCCATCCGCCCCCGTCCCCTCACGTCCCTGGCTCTTACTCACCCTGTTGTTGTTCTTTCTGGTCACAGTCAGCTGTGTCCTGGCCCGCAACTCCAACCACCGTCTCCTCCCTGATGACTCGGGAAACCTGCTCCTCAAACTCATCCAGCTCCTCCTGTGGCGCTGGACTCCCACCTCCAGTCTGCATTGCTGCTTTCAGGTTGGCTGCTAGTTTCTCCTTGGTCTTGCGCTTTGTATCATGCCAGCGCTTCTTGCAGTCGTCCACTGTCCTTCTCCTCTCTCCAACGGCATTCACCTTGGCCACAATGTCCTGCCAAATTTCTTTTTTTCTTGCCAATGTCACTGTGGAGGTGACAAACAGTTCTTGTTGGTGTTCAGTCACCTCCACAATCAGGACCTGGTTTTCCTGCGGGCTGAACTTGGGGTTCCTCTTCCTCTTGGCCTTCACATGGGGCTCTGGCTGGTCCTCCTGGGTATTTCTGGGGTTGTTGGTGGCCTCTGCACTGGTCCCAGCTTCATCCCTGGCTCCTTTGCTATTTTCCATTTTTTTTTCCTGCTTGGAGGGCCTTTTGTAGTGCATTTTCATGCCGAACGTGAGAAATGCAGGCCTGGTGCCAATTAGCGATCAGATTCCGTCGCTAATTGGCACATCGGCACTTTTTTACGTTAGTGTCAGGATTTTTATCGCTGTCACGCTAAATCTATCGCCGTCCATTTCCGCCGGAAAGGGAAGCTATCGCCTGTTAGCGGCGTGTTGCTAATACGCCGCTAATGAGGCGATAGATTCCGGTGATCGGCGGCGATAAAAAATATCGCGCTAAACGCGGTTAGCGATAAATATCGCCATTTGTTGCTAATATCCCCCTTAGTTTTTTCAAATGTTTTCTTCAAATTGTTGTTCTGACACTACAGTTAAAACCCCCACAAACATGGATAATGTGCGTTAACTGGATAAGAACACTGTTACAGCAGCTGTATATGGTACAGAGTCTGCCATTCTAAACACCACCGCTATATAACCCTTCTTTTGTTTCTCCTACAGCTCGAATTGACTATTTACAGCTCACTTCTTCCCTCCATATGAAAGAACAAATAGGCTCAGATCTTTGGATTGTACTCTTATTCCTGCATGGGTGAGTACAATCACCTGTGATTTGTCAAGTTGGTTCACATACAGGTCCGGCTTTAGCGCTGGTGGCACCTGGCGTGACAATCTTTGTTGGCGGCCCCATCTCCCCAAAAACCTCCTTCACCTCGAATTCCCTCACTACCACGCTCCACGAGTGCCTCACCTCGAATTCCCTCACTACCACGCTCCACCAGTGCCTCACCTCGAATTCCCTCACTACCATGCTCCACCAGTGCCCCAAATCTATCGATAGCCCCTCTCTTGCATGCATTTCATTTGTTTTATAGTGCTGCTCATACCACTGTAGGGTGTCAGAGCACTTTACATGAAACACACATTATACAGAGCCAAGGACTCATACGTGTGTAAATCAGTCTGTATGAAATGTTACATTAAAAAATGAGGATCACAAGGTGTAGGAGTCACATGTCGCTGATACTAGTAGGCCATATATTTTAAGAGTATTTGGTCTGGAGCAGCATAAACTCAAGATTTAAAATGCACCACAGTGGTTGGCTTTACTAAAAAGAATGTATTTCTACCCACATGTACCCATTTTAGCAACATGAGGATAATGAAAAACTGGGGGAAAACATAATGTTCTAATATATACCCTGCAGTTTGTATGGAGCTCTTTGATGATGGTTCTTCCATCAGTGTGCTATATGAGGATTGTAACTTATGAACTGCAAGAAACATAGGGATCTCTTTGACAAAAGCAGAACTGAGCAATCCACAGAAAATACAGTTCTGTGATCTGCATGGTACTCTTTCTTTGCAGCAGGCATATTACCCCACTGTGCTACTTTATGATGAGTCAACCCTGACACTAGACAAAACTTTGATCATTCTCCAGCAGGAACATTAATTACCATGGTTATCTTGACATTTTTATTGTTAACTGGAAACTGCTGGACACACAAGGCACTCTGCAACATGTGTTTTTTAAACCTGTCATTTATAAACACAGTGCCACCCCCAAAGGTCAGCGCCAGGTGTGGGTGCACTGGGCTAGGGTCGGACATTAGCATTTGCGAGCTGGGCCTACGCCCAGGGCGCTGACCTTTAAAGGGGCTCAGGAGCTGCTTGCAGCAGTCAGTTTTAAGTGTGGATCCAAAGAACAGTGCATTTAAATCCTATTTCCGGAGGCTGCTGGCGCCCAAATCTGTATTTAGACTGTTTTTCTTCTTAAGGCTATTCTTTCTCTTGCCCCTTCACCTTCCCCCTACCTTGCCCATTTTTTTCAACACACAGACAGTTAAAGAAGTCAAGTGGTTTTGGGGCGTTGCCAAATTTGGCTTTGCTTTAGAAGTTCTCTAAGCAAAGGCCATCTCTGCACACCGCCATAGAGCCGGCCATGTCCCCCACATGTAAGATAACAGCGTAGTGCAAACGTAGATTGGGCTTTATATTGTTATTACTAAAATACGCATGAGTTTTTCACGTACATCTCCATAGCATGATTTAAATGTGATGAATGTGCATTTCTCCATTGAGAGGAGCCTTCAACGCTTTTAAATGTTGGGCCATCACTGTTTGTATGAGCGAAGACATGAAACTTTGTCGACTTTTTTTCACTTTCTTTCTTGAAAGATGTAACTTTATCATTATCGTTTCATTATCATACGTCTATCATTTAGAGAATTACCCTTCAACTAATCTAACGACCAATGCATCAGGGACGGTTTCCAACCACATTTTAACAAAAGCGTTTGGAAATAAAAAATAGTGCTCAAGATCACGACTTTAAATGTAAGTCTGTCATAGGACGCAAATATATTCAGCAATATAACAAAATACCTACTTCCACTGTACATAATTCCCTCCTGAAATTGTAAAACTAATAGACATAAAACGTAATAAGGCAATCTGCAGCACTATTACATAATATTAATGAAGATATGGAAGTGAATGCACTTGTGTTATGATCCTAGTTCAGCAGAACTGAGACCTCTGTGAGCGTTCCATTTAAACATAATGAACAAAATAAAATACAATTTCATCTGTAGGCGCGATGAGCGTGTCTGTGGACTGCTGATAGGATAAACTCCGCATAAGTTCCAGATGAAATACAGGCATGGCAACGTTTGTGAACAACTCGGACAACAAGTACTGCGGCTAAGACCTGTTAAGCATATAACAGAAGGGGCGTCCCAGCAGTCACTGCTACAATGCATGGATGTAGCTCTCAATTGTGGCGGAACTTCATTGTTGCTTTCTTACAGCCTTGCAACAACACCTCTGGTAAATGGATTTGGTACAAATAGGCTATTCTATAACAAGTCTTGAACACGGAGGCGGAGGTACCCCGTATGTTTCTTTTAAACATACAACAGACTGCTAGAACGAGTGGTGAATCCTGTGAGGGAACTACATCGTAACGTGGCAACCCGAGAATATCTTTACGAAAAGTAGGGGGTGCCTTACAAAGTTTATGCATCAAATTTAAAGAGAGAAACGTATTGCTTTGATGTACAACTATCAATTGGTGGTTTTACAAGTCATTTGGAGAAAATCTCGTTACAGTTATTGAGGTTTTCGACTATGAGTGAGGTCTAATTACCCCTCCGATTGTGACTGCAGAGGCTAACTTGCAGTTAACACCATATAAGATTTCTTGGATTTTAAACAGATATTGAATGTTTTGTAGGAGTTATCGTTTTCTGTCCTGAAGAAGGTGGTGTTTAAGCAGTACACCCCCCGAAACGCGTCGACGCCCTTGTGTCAACAGGCATACTGTAGACTCTATTGGTCAATTTGTTTCTATTTGTTAAAAGTTATGATACAAAAACCAAATGTTAGATCAATGAATTGGGTCTAATGTATTTGCCTGTTAGCCAACAGAAATAATTTTTCTTGCTGGTTCTCCCAATATTGTTTTGTAATTTATTGTCTATTGTTTTTTAATTTGTATGTACATATATTTGTTGAATGATTTGTTTTTAATCTTTTTAATGTTCTATAAATAATAAATTGAAAACATATATATTTTATCAACACTTGGCCTTTGATGATGTTTTTGTTATGTTCTGGTGATATGATCTGATTGAGTGTGGAAGCATAAGGTTTTGGTAGTACTTTGTTGCCCAAATGGGATTTTTCTTTTTTTCTTTGTTGACTTAAGTCTATTTGGTGCCCTACTCCTTTGGCTTTAGAAGGGGCCCCTCTCATTTTTTTGAGATATTCTATAACAATTCCTTGCCTACCGTGAATTTTCTTGGAGTCCAGGAATCTCACGGATCAGGTATCATTTAAAGGCTGAACCACAGTATCACTTAAAGGCTGAGCCACAATATTTGCCCATCTTTTAGCGTTCCAGTCCCTTCTGCAAAGGGAGCCATTGCTCTAGTGTCTCTTCAGGAATAGAAGATGAAAGTGTTCATGAGTCTGTGTCTGGTGATAAAGCTTTCTGAAGGTTTCTGGGCACATGTTGACCTGAGGGGGGTGGATGGCTTTGTGGAGACCATCCTGTTCCATATGGAAATGCTCCAGGGCATTATTCCAACCGCCTCACCAGAAGAGATTTGGGGGGATATTCACAAGGACTTATCTCCGATTTATCTCCACCTTAACTCATCAAAAGTGGAGATAGATTTAACACCCCATTCACAAGCGGGTGCAAACTGCAGACATCGCCAGTATTCCCGAGATAACTGCCCCAAAATTTATCTCCACGGTGGACACCACCAACTAACCCTAATGAGATGCAGAGTAGGCGTTCCCGTGCAAAAACACACGAAAAACCACAACACCACTTTCACAACGAACTGCCAGATCTGCGATGCGAACCAAAAACAGGCGATAAGCCGCGGTAGCAGCAGGGATTTAACACCTGCCTTTTGCTGGTGTTAAGCAGGACGACTACCTGCAGCATGAAAGGGAGCCCAGCCAAGAGCCACATCTGAAGACCCACAGATGCCATGAAGACAATGATCATGCAGCTCCGAGACCCATGAGGGCGACAACACCCACCCCCCCCCACCCCAGGCCCGCCACCACCCCCAGGACCCGTCCCGCCCCCCCCTGGGAACACCACAGAGGCAGCGTACACATAGACAGCGGACCCACCTGAAACGCACTTGCCGCCCAGACCCAACGCCAGAGGAGGCCATTGCCCACTACAGACCCAAAAGGACAACCATCCCCCGCATCCTGACCCACATCCCCCACCTGCTGACGGTACCAACCCAGCGGACAACCAACATCCCTCCGCAGACAAAGCTGCCTGCTGCGCAGCACATGTTGGCCTCTGGTACCATCCAACCCACAACTGCCAGAGTCGGAGGAGTCACACAGCCAGCCCCATCCAAGGTCATCACACCTGTCCTGGATGCCAACAACAGCCTGGTACCCCAGCACCTCCACTTCACCCACACTGCGCAGGAGCTGCTGGAGACCAAGCAAGGCCCCTACGCCATAGCTGGATTCCCTCACGTGTCAGGGCCAATCAACTGCACACATGTACCCCTCGTGCCCCCTGCCGACACTGCACACAACTAACACAACAGAAAGCACACGCATATCATAAATGTGCAGGCAACAGTGGACCGCCCGGGACTCCTCAACAATGTCGTGGCCAACTCCCCAGGCAGAGTGCATGATTCTCACATCTCCCGACAGTCCATCATCACCCAGTGCTCCCAGGATGGCACCCATGGAAATGCAGTGCCCGTTGGTAAGTCCAAAATGAACACACCACACACCTCCAGCCCACAGTCATGCAACTCACGACACTGGCAATGGGCACGCAGCACAACTACATTCAACATGACACACAACATGCCAACCGACCAGACAAGACAACACGACTCCATTGGGAATCTGGCCTTGCCATGCCCACAACCTAGCCACGGCATGGCACTACAGACACACAATAGCAGGATGTGAGGAGAGGCATGGAGCAGGCATGTGCGAGAGCGGCAAGTGACCAAGGAATGTGAACCTACCCAATGCCAGGTGTGGCGTGGAGGTGCCGGACAGACCACAGAGTGCAAACCACGGAAATGGCCATGTGGAGATCAACTGCTGGTGCATGGAGTGTAGTGGCCAGTGGATGCTACCATGTCCCCACAGGCTGTGGGGCAGAACGCGGAAATGTTGCACGTTACGTCCCCCCCTGCATGCGCGTGCGTAGTGGGTTGGACCTGCATACGCCAGGCCTGCGTAGGGGTGTGAACAAAAAGCTCGCCGCACTGGGCGTGGTTCTCATTTGGAATGGACAACATGTCTGCCAGGGCGGCGCCTCTCAGCCCGCCACAAGTCCTGCGCCGAATGCGGCGGGGCCTCCGTCCCTGTGCGCCTGCTGCACCCCGGGCCGCTGGTCCCCAGACCCATCATGCCTGCCCCAGCGCACCAACGAGGCTCCGCTCACCTGCCGACACCGGCGTGTGTCAAAGAGGGCCCACCACGTGCCGGTGCAAGCTCCAAGCACCAGTCCCGCGACCTCTGCAGCCTCCGCAGACCATCGCTGGCCCCCCCGACGCTGGCCCACATGACTCCTTTCTCCTTTACATACTCCACCGGCGTCCTCTGCGGCCCAGTAGGTCCAACATGTGGAACTGTGTCCTGAATGGCAGTGACCCCAACTCCGTGGCAGCAGCCACAGCACCAGACTCCCTTCGATCAGTGAGGCATAATTCCATATCGCAAGCCTGCGACACGTGGTGCCACTAACCCTGTGCAACGGAAGCCGGTGACATGTGGAAGAGGGCTCAGGCCTACACTGCGCTCCAGTCGGTCCCACATATGAAACTGTGTCCTGAGTCTTGAATGGCAGTGACCCTAAGTCCGTGGCAGCGGCCACAGCACCAGACTCCCTTCGATCAGTGAGGCATAATTCCATATCGCAGGCCTGTGACACGTGGTGCCACTAACCCTGTTCAACGCAAGCCGGAGACACGTGGTGCCACTAACCCTGTTCAACGCAAGCCGGCGACACGTGGTGCCACTAACCCTGTTCAACGCAAGCCGGCGACACGTGGTGCCACTAACCCTGTTCAATGCAAGCCGGCGACACGTGGTTGAGGGCTCAGGCCTACCCTGCGGACCAGTAGGTCCCACATCCAGCACCCAGTCGCGAATCATGAATGGCAGAGTCCACACCAGTGAACGCACGGAGAGGAGTAAGAGGAAGATGCGGCTCAGTCCGGACGAAAGCCGGATCAGAGTCACGGAGGTGATCGAACACTATCAACAACTGACCTGGTGCCATCAACCCTGTTCACCGCAAGTCCGCGTCCCGTGGTGCCACTGAACCTGAACTACGCAGGCCGGTGGGGCCATCCAACCTAAGCTGGCGACACTCGGTGAATGGCCCGTGCTGACCGCTGCCTCAGGCCTACACTGCGGTCCAGTAGGTCACACATGTGGAACTGTGTCTTGGGTAAGATGTGGAGGAGTCCACACCATTGGACACGCCTCGTCACAGGCGGCATCCCCTAACAGCACTGGTGCCACTAACTCTGTGCGCAATGAGTCATGGGCACTTTCTGGGTGGACTTTGGTGGCATCTGAGTCCATGACCTGGTGGTTTTCTGCATCTTCATCTGGCTGAACCGGACTTGGTGTCCGACATGAGTCTGTTCCATTCATCTCCACCATAGTGACTGTTTCAGCGTGGTTCTGCCCTCTGCCTCATGCCCTGGGGGTACACCTTCCACTGTCCACCGAGACACTCCGCGACTAGCCCCTTTATCATCTATGGAAACCTGCCCTGCTCTCGTGACCCTGCCCCAGTGCCCCGCAAGTCAGCGGCCCGTGGCGGTAGGCCCGTGCAGGACACTGTGCATCCAGGGCCACTAACTCTGTGCAGCACAATTCATGGGGCCTTTATGGTTGAATGGTTGTGTCCTTTACGGTGTACACCGTTGTCGATTTCTGACTGCACCAGGCAGCCCTTGCCGGCTGGTGTGCACACACCCCACACACATCCAACACAGGTGTCACTCGATATGTGTGCCTGCTAATAAATGTGGCCGGGCGCACATGCCCATAGCCATTCAAACCATCTGAGCAAGTGTGTCCGTGTGGTCATTGTGTCAGCATGATGGGCACGGGCCCTGCAACATCACAGTGTGCTGTCTTCAGCGGATGATACCATGTCACCTCAGCGTTGGCAGTGACCCTGGACATGTAGCTTCGCCCGCCCCCCCTGCATGCACAAGCGGCGTGTGCTGGTCCGGTGTACGTCAGGTCAGCGCAGGGGTGTGCTGATTCGGCAGGGGGAGCAGGGCGTGGCTCGGACCTGGCCTTGGGCAGGATGTGCGATAAGTGTGTCTCTGTGTTGGGGTGTTGTCGCCACCAGGGCCACATTAGTCGATGCTGCAATGTAGCATGCACCAGGAGGGCGGGCCCGCACGGACGGGGAAATGTAGGAGCGCAAGACCGCTCGGGGTCTTGGCACATGCATGCCAGGTGTTATGTGTATGAGTCCTGCAGCTGCATGAGTCAGTTGCCTAGCCTCATTCGCAGCGCGATCACAGCCAGCCATGGACTGTACACCTGTGTCCGCCCTGTCTGGACCATTGGCTTACACTCACGTGGCCACACACCTTCAAAGGCCAGGGTCAAGGTGTTGTCGGCATGCCACTGGACATGCGCGGACAGGCATGCCAATGGTGTGCCGTAGGAGTGCACGTGATACAACCGCGCAGCGTACACAAGTGTGAGGGCTCATGGGAGGGAGGAGCAGCTGTGAGGCAACGTAACACACAGTGAGGCCGCTCATGTGCCACGTGCTGGGCATATCATCCATGATTCCCAGGGTCAAAGACATCCCACCACACCCACGACAGGCCTCTGTGCATCTCCTGAATGCATGCAGATGGTGAAGTTACTGTAGGGATGAAGGGTCCTTTGTCTGTACTATCAGGTGGTGGCACATCTGCAGCTCCGAGCTGGGACTTGCATGTGGCCAGCACCCCCTGACAGACACGATAGCATTTACTTGCGACTCCCACACTACGCACTGCCCGAAGTGAGACCAATGTGTTCACATCCCACATGCAGAAGTCCTTGGTCGTAGTTAGCGTGCATGAGATGGCCTTCACACGTACTCCCACCCCACCCCAGGCCTGCACCCGTTGCACACAGACACTGCTCATTGCTCCGAGCTGTGCCATTTCATCCACAGGACTGGCGCAGGGCAAGCCAGTGCCGCTTCAAGCAGAGCCACTGACGCAAAGGCAGACCATCCCGAACACATGCTCGACTCCAGTCACGTGGACCTGTACCATGCACGTCTGCTGCATGTACTGGGGGACTGCCGTTGGCAGTGCTGCGGATAAGTTACAGGCTGAGCTTCCGCCTTGCGAACGTTACCTACGTTCAGCCTGTGTTGCATTGTCGCTCGTGCATATTCGAGTGGACCATGGATGTCTGCCTCTCCAACGTGACTGTAGCTGACCTGGATTTCGACGTGTGTGTGCGCCCCTGTTGGCCCACGACCAGGAGTGTCACTGTGATGCCCGTTTATGGCATGCATGGATGTTTGGCATGCATGCTGGCAACTGGACCTGGGAGATTGCACGAGTCGTCGTGTGCAGTGAGCACATTGAGCCGCTACCCGATTGGGCTTTGGTGCACATTGGGGCCAGGGTTGGAGTCAGCACATCTGTCCGGGTCAGCTGATGGATTACGTCAACGACATGTCAGATGTGGTGGACAACGATCTCTCATTGGAGATGTTGGCCTACGCTGCTGCACTCGCGTTCATGGACGAGTGACAAGGTACCTGCAGCCACAACTGGATGTGACCCATTGCACGTGTCCCGACGCCTGGTTGCATCGTGGGAATCTTGTCACATGTCCCAAGGAGACAGTGGACATGGCTGCATTGGCCTGGACTCCTGATCCATGCGCGGACAACCAACGCGGGTTGGCACTGACTTGTGTTGGTGATGGACTCCCCCGGGGTGGACATGGGCGCTTTCCTACGTTCTTCATTCAGACATGCTGCTGCATTGGTCTGCATATCGTGGCACTTCTCTTGGCCGTACTGACATGCACTTGTTGATAAAGTTTCCGCACTTTCACTTGTCTCCAACTGTGTTGTGTCTTGATTTGTATGCCAATGTGTGTGTCACAGACTCTCTGGCTCACTGCCATACGTGCATTGCTACCCAATCAGGGCTGTGGGTTTGTACTTGTGCATTATCATGTCCCTGTTTCGTGCTTTGCCAGATGCGTATGGCCGTTTACCGGCAACAAGCGGGTGCACTTGTGTCCTGTGTTCGGTTGTGCAAATGTTGGTGTTTGTACCACATTGTGTTCGATGTTGGGGTGCTCTGCTTCCTATGTGTGTGTGCTGCATTGTGTGTGAGATGTCCCTTCAGCTCTGATTTGGCTCACCCTTCTCCCTTTCAGGCAGTGTGGTTTTCACTTCTGTGCTTGTTCAGTGGTGTGATATTGCCGGGTTGTGTGACTTGTGCTCTTGGTTGGTGTTGTTACTCTTGGGCTTGTTAATGTGCTTAATTGTGCATGTGTGTCATTGTGCCCATCTCCCCCCGTCCCCCCAGTCCCTGGTCGTTCCTCTCCCTCTCCCTGTTGCTGTTGTGTCTGTTGTTTTGGGCAGTTTCCGGTCCCCGAGTCCTGCCACCATCTCCAGACTGATGTGGTGGACACCATTTCCTCCATGTCATCCAGCTCCTGGTGTGGCGCTGGACTCCCACCTCCGGTGTGCATTACTGCCTTCTTGTTGTTGGCGTGTTTCTGCTTGTTTGTGCGTTTTGCATCATTCCGGCTGTTCTGGTTTCCTTCCATTGTCCTCCTCCGCTCTCCGGCTACATTCACCTTGTCCATGATGGCCTGCCATGTACAATGTTTTGTTGCCAATGGGGCTTGTGGGGTTGTATACTGGCTCCTGTTGCCTCCATTGTGCTTGGCTGTTGTTTTCTGTTTGGTTTGTCTTTCTTTTTCAGGCTTTTGTTGTGCTTATTCCCACCTGCCGTGTGTGTGTCGCGGGCCTGGAGGTGCTTATCGCTGCTTTCCTCATCGCGAATGGGCTCATCGCACGTTTTGTTGTGTTGTGGTTTGTGTTTTTATCTCCATCGAGGTGGTTGTATCGCGGACATTGGCTGCGTTTTCGGTGGACTATCGCATGGTACCGCCGTGTTGTGAATTCCAGGTTGACACATGGTTATTTTCCCGCGATAGGCTGCGATGTGTAAAGTTGCGTTAACATTTTTTGGAGATGTTTAGCACACGTTCTTGTGAATATACCCCTAGGAGTATCATTGACCTGGAAGATGCACACTCGCATTTAACCATCCCAGATTCCCATTGCTGTTTCTTCTCATTTGAGGTTCCCTTTGGCCAGTTCCGATTCTTTGTCGTGCCCTTCAGATTGAGGTCAGCGCTGAGGGTTTTTAACAGTGTCTTGGCTCCACTTGTGTGTCTGCCACATGCCATGGGCTTCTTACTAAACCCCTACATCAGTAACAAGCTAGTCAACACAAGAACATTTGAGGAGGAAGAGCCCAACCACTCCTTTCTCTGCAAGAATCTCTACTGTCACAGTTGTCTCTTGAATTGTTACACATTCTGTCTGATTTCCAGGAATCAGAGGGAATTTGTGAAACAATGTTTCGGCCATCCTGTGTCAAAGACTTTCTTCATATTCTCCAGTTTCAAGGCTTCAATCACAACTCTAGCATTTTCTATAAAACAGTTGGCTTTAACTGTTGATGGCTCCAGGTTCAGGGTGATTCAAGCTCCTGAATCAGCCTCTTCTGTGTTCATTGTCTCCTGAGACAACATTCACTTGTAACACTATCAATCATGTCCATCTCAAATGGGACACACTGTGCTGCAACTATGATCAACTAATTGCCATCACTTTGTTATCTCCAGGGATCTGATATGGGATCTTAATTCTTCTTTTATCGTGGCGTGTGTGTCTCTTTATACTCATTTGCCCTATTTCCTTATCAATGATATCCATCATGTAATACCTTGTGTATGAAGGAAGGAGAGTCCAGATCTTCGAGTTAGAGAGCTCTCAGCTACCTCCAAAACTCTGATCACATTCATATATCATGTTAATGACAGATCAGCCATTGTAAAGGTGGACAACCAAGTGTCCTACCTTGTGTAAACAAACATTGTGGAACTAGGTTCAGGACCCAGTCTGATATATCCCTGCCTTTTGGCTTTGGGCAGAGAACAATCTACACCTTCTTTCACATATAGATCCCTAGTGTTCTGAACATTAAAGTGAACACCCTGTGCAGGTATTTATCTACTTCTACTGGGGGATCTGGTATTTGTTTAGACCACTGAGGAAGGAATCATTGCTGCCAGTGCAAATGTCATTCTTCTCTTACAGCTCCAGAACTCTAGTTAGAGGCCCGGTCCATCCTTGGCTGGAATACCATCTGTTTGCTTTAATCCCTCTTCAGTGGCCTTGACGGTCCTCAACAGGTTCAAGGGAGGGAGGGCCAGTGTGATGCTAAGTGTTCTCTGGTGGTAACGTAGATCATGGTTTCACCAGTGAGGATTAAAAGTGATTGCACCATAGTCCCACCCTTTGTTGATATGGCTGAGCGGATAGGACTACAACTAAAAAGTATTTTGGAGCCTGTGGTTCTGCTTGAAATTAGGATGCTGTCTAGCCTCATGTGTTATGTTTGACACCAGGGGGCCTTCTTTCCCAGCACTTTGCAATGTGTAACCCTTACAGTCTTCAATTTCTTAATAGATGATTTCTCGTTGGGGATTTCTTTGTCTTCCCTTAGATTTAGCTGCATGCCACGAGGGTTATCATGACCCTTTGGTGGATCTGGAGGTCATTGAATGTTCCTAACACGCACTTACTTTGTAATTTTGACCAAACAAGAACTTGTGCCCAGTCCCTTGGTCTCTCCTTGGGATCTTTCACTCATATTTAAGTCAGTTCTGGTTGCTGTCTTTGAGATCCTTGAGGAGATTTTCGTGAGTGCCCTACAATTCAGGTTGTTTTATGATGGCAATCATATCCGCATAGCACTTTGTAAAATTTGGCCTATACTTTTGTAAAGAAAGTTGTCTCCATTTTCAGTCAAAGGACATTACCCTGAGAATGTCCCCAATCATTTTTCCTAAGATTCTGTCAAAGTTCTACTTTTAGTAGGTAGTGGTCCTACCTGCTGTGAGCCCTGAATCCTTGATCCACAATTGAGGTGTTCACCCCCTTGATGATAGCAGAGTGATTACGGTCTAGCTATCGTCCACTACTAAGTTCAGCTAAAGTCATTCTCTGTTTTTCAATTTTGGGCACCAGCGAATGAAAAGAAGTTGCTAGCTTTAACTGAGCAAGTGGGTTCTTTCTGCCATTTCCACCCATCCTCTTTAATTTAAATGTTGGTTTACCATATTCAATTCAGGGATGATTCAAGAGAGGGATTGAAGCATGATGGGCTCTAACCAGGAGTAATCCTTTATCTGATGTTTGCTTGAGTGCCTGTGGGCTTCTCAGGACACATACATTTCTAACTATAAGTTGGATGTGGTTTACTACAGACTTCCATTTGGTCAGATAATGTTGATATAAGGAATTATGTTGTTTCTTTAACTGATTACTTTCAGTAATATTGGTTGGTTACAGTATTTTTATTATTCTGTGTGGTTATTGATCAAATCTATCTGACAAAGCTACATTTTGTCATTTCCTTTCTTTTGGCTATCTGTGATGGCACCATTCAGTGGCTTTACGATTAGGAATGTCCTTGTTGGTGCTACTTTTTCAATTCCTCCATGTGGAAGGATTGTGGAGATTAGTAGGGGCAAATAGTAATGTCCTGGCATAAATCCTGCTCTTCCTTCCCACAGTCCTGTTTCCAGCTTAGTCCCCGATGAGCCCGATGAGCACTGATAAGAGGATTGTGGCAGATTCCACATGAAGAGCTATGTGGGTGACTATTTATATTCATGTGCATGCATCAGTTTGATGGATTTGGGACACAACTGATCTTTTTTTCAACCTTAAAATATCTTACCTGTGAATGGTGGTACATTTTACAACTGATACCATGGAACTCAAGTATTGCATTAGACAGGGTGGGGATGGACACCCAGTGGATTGGGCAGGATGGGTGAGGATGTGGACCATGTGTGGAAGGAGTTGGTGATGGGCTGATCCACAGAGGAACTAGCAGCCAGAGAGGGTTATGAAGGTGGCCCGGCAACATGAGAGGGGGAGGGTTATGGGACAAGCCATGTTTGGGATAAAGATGGTGAACTGGTGCCAAGCAGTGGTGGTCTACACTCAGCTTCTCGAACAGTGCAAATTGTTTCTTACTGCCACAAAGATATTCACAAACTCCCAATCCTTTTCTTTTAAAGAGATTCGGAATTCAACTAGCTTCCTGTGTCAGGATGATGTGTTACATGCAGTGTCCAAGGACTCTAAAAAGAGAGAGTAGGACTCAGAATTACACATATTTCAGATATTAAATCCTGGTGTTTCTAGGCATTTGCCTTTTATCCACCACCTTGTGCGTGCCAGTTGTCCAACGGCAGTCAATTAACACGTTTAGGACTTGGGGTAAGGTGCATTTGTCCAATTTTTCAATCATCTTATTCTTGATATGGACATCATTTTATTAGGGCATTTGTCTGGGACATTTTCCAACCCTAATTGCACCCTTGATCCAACTTTTTTCCAGCATGTTTACATGCACAGTGAAGTTGTGAGAATGTTTGTGAATATATAATTAATTCTGACATGACATGACATTGAGAGTGCGCCCAGCACTGAAATATCTCCTGTATCATACATTCACAGCAAGCTCTCTTTGCTCTCAGTTCAAACAACTTTCAGTGGTTTCACACAGCTTTGGGTTTCATCTGTGTTTATAATATTATACCCAGCTAGGAAATCCCAGAAATCCAGGTGCCCTGATTTCGAGTAAAGTGCATCTTTACAGTTTAGAGTCCATGATATTTTGAATAGATAGGAAAAGATCTAGGGCCTGATTCACAAAGGTAAAATGAGATGAAAGTCTAACTTTACGACTTTCAGTATTGACAAAGGGCATTTACTACTCGTAAATGCCCTTTGTGAATACCGAAAGTCGTCAAGTTCAACTTCAGGTATTCACAAAAGGCATTTACGAGTAGTAAAGTTAAACTTTCGCCTCAGTTTACCTATGTGAATCGGGCCCCTAGTGTAGAACGGCTCAGTGGTCAATATTCAGCATCATCTTGATAAAGCTGAATGAGATGACCAAAGAAAGTGCTAATGTACATAGTGCAACCAGCAATCCTCACTACTCCTAATTCTAAACCTCATCAGATTACTTTCTTACTGTGTGCACTGCCGCTTACCCACTCCCTGGGACATGAATGAAATAGCGAAATGTAGTAAACTTTGGCCATCCACCAAATTCTTTTCAAAATTTAAATGTTTTGTTTCATTATTTGTGCAAATTAATTATACACTACAGCAGTCGCAGCCGGCATGGCTCATGGGCGGGGGGCAGGAGCACGGGGGGTGTGGGGGGGGGGGTAGGGGTCTCGCGGGAGGTCACAATTGCTGAGTGACGGGAGAAAAAAAAATCCCTTACCTTGCCGCCGCCGGGTCCCGTTTCTGCTCCTGGTCTCCTGCTTCCGACACAGGTAAAGGAAGCAGGCAGCCAGGCTCCCTCCCCTAAGCCAATCACAATGCTGCAATGCAGCGTTGTGATTGGTCTGAGCGCCGTGACATGTCACTCAGCCAGGGGCTGGAGAGGTGGGCATGTTCTCCATGCAGGCTGAAATGCAGCCTGCATGAAGAAGTGGGAAATTGTGCATGACTGGTTTGGGGGTCCTGAGAGGGCTGACCAAACAGTCATTGCGCACTTATGAGTGGGCAAACCACTCCTCCCCTGCCCTGCTTGCAAAGCAGCCCCACCCGTCCGCCCGCCCGCCCGCAAAGCAGCCCAAAACACATAAAATGATAATAACTGAAAGTTATTATCATTTTATGTTTTTGCTTCTCACACTGCTTGAAAGAAGTGGGGCGACGCTCCTCCACCATTCGGAGTACAGAAAAACCCAACACGTATCTCTATTTAAGATCAGATTTAATAATCCTTACAGTTCGCAGGACATTTACATTCTACATATGTAATGCACTGTTCTGCAGGGCTTTTTTGCTTCATAAAAGAAGTGACTCTAGGTGCTTTTTGTGTGGACACAGAATTAACCTAAAAGTGATGATTGGTTTGACAACTTAGCAGGGATGCATACAATATAATATGTACACCTATGACAACAAGAAGTGCTCATGCAGGATTCTTTTCTTCTGAGTGCACCATTTTTTATTTCACTCAAACAATTTTCATCATTGTTTCAGAAGTGACGGAGCGAAGAACATTGTGTTCGTGTGCTTCTGCTCAGGACAAACTCAACATTTTAATGTATTACATTTTATAGTTAATGTGAATAATTTCTTTTCTTCAGAAACCTTTGCAGTCTGTGTAGCTTTGGGATCACGTTTCTATCAATGTGTGCTAAAATAACACGGTAATACTGCCACAAAATGGACTGCATAATGCTGCATTATTTAACTTTCCATGCCACACAATGTAGTCAACCCTGTCACATAATTTCGCTCTTCATTACTGCATAATCGTGTCTGGCCGCATTAGTTTTAATGTTACAAATCTGTATTACGTTTCATCCAGTAGTTCTCCAATGTGTAGAGCTGGTTGTAGGGAGTACAAAAGTGCTAAGCACGTCGGTGAGTCAGGGGTAGACGGTCATGCACTGTGTACGCTTCAAGAGTGTCCATTTTGTCAATGGGCTTGAAGTAGCCTTACGGCTAGAGCTGCAGACTTTGGAGCTTCGGAACAGGGTTGGATCCTCGGCTCAGCATCCTGTGATTCTGGGCAAATCACTTAGGAGCATATTCACAAGGACTTATCGCCGAGTTATCGCCACCTTAACGCATCAAAAGTGGAGATAGATTTAACGCCCCATTCACAAGCGGGTGCAAACAGCAGACAACGCAAGTATTCCCGCGATAACTGACGCAAAATTTACCTCCACGGGTGACACCACCAACTAACCCTAATGAGATGCAGAGTAGGCGTTCCCGTGCAAAAACACACGAAAACACCACTACACCACATTCACAACGAACTGCCAGATCTGCGATGCGAACCAAAAACAGGCGATAAGCCGCGGTAGCAGCAGGGATTTAACACCTGCCTTCTGCTGGTGTTAAGCAGGACGACTACCTGCAGTATGAAAGGGAGCCCAGGCCAGTGCCACATCTGAAGACCCACAGATGCCATGGAGACAATGATCATGCAGCTCGGAGACCCATGAGGGCCACAACACCCACCACCACCACTCCCAGGCCCCCCCCCCCGGACAAACACATACCGTGCACGACACAAGAGCCACAAATAGCACATGATGTCGCACAATGACAACAAGAAACACATGTGTGGTCAGAAGAACGAGAAACAGTCACTCATCATTGAAGAAACAACCAAAAACTTTATTGAATACAACACAAAACACCAATGCGGAAGACTCCTGTCGGGTCCGTCCGGAACAATCTTGCTGTCACAGCCTGGAAAATAAAGCACAAAATCAGAACGTGTGTCATGCACACATCAAAGGAGCGAGACACAGAGAAACAGAGAAGGAAAGAAAGGCAGAGAGAGAAAGAGAGAGAAGGAAAGGAAGGGAGAGAGAGAAAGAGAGAGAAGGAAAGGAAAGGAAAGGAAGGGAGAGAGAGAGAGAGAGAAGGAAAGGAAGGGAGAGGGAGAAAGAGAGAGAGAGAAGGAAAGGAAGGGAAGGGAGAGAGAGAAAGAGAGAGAAGGAAAGGAAGGGAGAGAGAGAGAGAAGGAAAGGAAGGGAGAGAGAGAGAGAGAAGGAAAGGAAGGCAGAGAGAGAGAGAAGGAAAGGAAGGGGGAGAGAGAGAGAGAGAGAGAAGGAGGGACACTGCCGCCCCCGCGCACCCAGGCACCACTGCTCACCTGCTGCCACCGGTGTGTCTCCAACCACGTGCCACTATACACTGCAAGCCACCAGGTCTGCAATCTGTAATCGAGGCCAGACTCAGTCATGGCAGAGTCCATCTCACTGCACACGGCAACAACGCCTGTCCGTCCCTGCGCACACATGCAGCCGCACCGTACCCCCTCCCGCCGGCCAGTGCTGGCTGTCCGCACTTGCGCACCCAGGCCCCACTGCTCACCTGCCGCCAACGGTGTGTCCACCAGTGGGCACACCACGTGCCCATGCAAGCTCCAGGCCCAGGTCCCGCCACCATGGCATGCTCCACATCATGTGGACCCACACCGTGGCCCAGCAGGTCCCACACATGATGCTGAGTCCTGAGGCATCAATGGCAGAGACCACATCAGTGCACACGTCATCATCGCAGGCCGCACACCCGCTCAGCAATTTCGGTGCCACTAACCCTGTGCAACCCCAGTCAGCGCCACGTGGTGGTAGGCCCTTGATGGTCGCAAGGCTTCGGGTGCCATTAACACTGTGCAACCCCAGTCAACGCCACGTGGTGGTAGGCCCGTGAAGGCCACATGGCTCCGGGTGCCACTAACTCTGTGCGCAACAACTCATGGGCCCTTTATGATTGAGAATCGTGGAACGTCCGTCATCCAGTCACCACCGGCAGTGGGGAATGTGACGTTGTCGGCCCCTTATATTGGTGGGGTCACATGGCCTGTGACGCCTGTGCCGGATGGGTGTGGTGTGTGTGCAAACCTGCCCTCAGGGAGTGGCCGTGACATGCTGACAACTAGACCAGCGACCTGCAGACCACTAGCATGTAAACCTGCGACTTGTAGCTATGTGGCCCCCCTCAGAGCGTAAGTGGAGTGGTCTGGCCTGGCGTACGCCGGACCAGCACAGGGCTTGCAACAATGACTCGGGGGCTCTGGGCGTGGTTCAGTCCATGTCCGGACAAGGAAGTGACTAATGCGTGTGTCCCTGTTGTAGTGCCTACGGCACCCGGAACGCAATCGGCAATGTAGCACACTGTGACTGGAATCCCACTAGATGAGCATCATTGACGTTAGGGGGAATCACTGACCCTACATTCATCCACACATTCATACATGAATGATGAAAGACATGACACAGCAGTGCGTTTCTGAATGTTTAATGCACATCCAGTGGAGTTTTGCAGCTGAAGCAGTACAGGGCCATGCCAACCCCACTTCACAATATGGGCCCATGGAGGGCCAGCCAGAGTCCATCGGGGAATGACAAGTACAGCGGAAGAGGAAGGGTACAGTCTGCAGTCTGGTCGCCGTGTCATTAGTCACCAAACAGGATATGGCAGTCCATGTCGCGGTCCAAGGTGAGTGCAGCAGAGTGTATCGGGGGTCAGTGGAAGGTCATGGGGCCATGTGCGGCACCAAGCAGCAACAGGCCAGGTGGCGGACATGAATGCTAGTGCCTCCTTCTGATCTCAAGCCCATCCACGTCCTCGTCCTCGGATGTGTGCTCTGCCCCACCTGTGGGTGGTGCAGTTCCGGCTGCTGCACTGTGTGCCACTGACACATATGGGGCTGGAGGTGGATTGTCGGCCGCACTGTGTGGCAGTGACACATCAGGTGCCGGAGTGGAAATGCCTGCCGCACTGTGAGGCACTGACACAACATGGGGCGGAGATGTGGATGGTGTAGGAGCAGCAGCATTCATCTGCGCCACGCCTTGTGGCAGCAATGCCATGATGAGGACATGCAGGGCATGGTAGATCCCAGCTACATTTTGCTGATGTGCAGCGGTGGCTGCCATCCTTTCAGCCTCCATCTGCACCATGTCCTCCATGAGCCTCCGCATGTGTGCCAGCTCACGGCTAAGATCGCTGGATCCACTCTGAGCGGACAGGTGTTCTTGTCTCCGAGTCATGACTCCAGCGATGTCAGCCAGGGATTGTTGGAGACCATGGAGCGGCGTGTGGGTGTCCGTTAGGGACTGGAAGTGGTCCCTGATGGGACTCAGACACCCATGGATGGCGTCAAGTTTGGTAGCCATGAGGTCGAACCCCACCCGCACCTGCTCAGCCATCTCCCTCTGGCCCTCCAACACACGGCGTTGGAAGGCCATGTGTTGTTTGGGGGGGTCTTGGGAGACAGCCGGGTTGTGGGTGCCTCCTGCTGGGTGGTTTGTGGAGTGAGTGGGGTCTCCTCGATGCAGCTGGGCTGCCCTGGTCCTGGAGGTGATTGGTGGATGAGTTCAATGATGTCTTGGAGGGCTTGGGTGTCGATGCTGGTGGTGTCCTCCTCGTCATCAGTGAAGAGTGGCTGGGACTGCTCTGCAGGAGGTGTTGACGGTGCCCCTGCAATGTGAAGGGGAGATGCTGTGTTACAATGTGTCCACATGTATGTAGCCCCATGGTACATGTTCACATTCAGACAGCATAGCAATGTACATTGTGACAGTCTGTAGATCAGGGCCATGATCCAGAGTCATTGTGGGTGTGCACTGTGCTCTGCTTGATTGTGCATGTGTGCCATTGTGGCCATCTCCCCCCGTCCCCCCAGTATCTGGTGGTTACTCACCCTGTTGCTGTTGTGTTGTGTCATGTCGAGCAGTGTCCGGTGCCCCGACTCGTGCCACGGTCTCCACACTGATGACTGTCGACACCAGCTCCTCCATGTCATCCAGCTCCAGCTGTGGCGCTGGGCTCCCACCTCCAGTCTGCATTGCTGCCTTCTGGTTGCCTGCGAGTTTCTCCTTGGTTTTGCGCTTGATATCAATCCATCGCCTCTTGACCTCGTCCATTGACCTCTTGTGCTCTCCGACGGCATTCACTTTGTCCACGATGGACCGCCATATTCCATTTTTGGTGCCCAATGACACATTGGAGGTGACGAACAGTTGTTGATGGTGTTCTATCACCTCCGTCACCAGGATCCTATTCTCCTGCGGACTGAACTTCGTCTTCCTCTTCTTCTTGTCCTTGCCCTTCCCTGTCCCCGAGGTCCCAGGCTGGTCGTCCAGGGTGCTTGTGGGGTTCCGCTAGTCCTCTGCGCCTGCTCCAGCTGCCTCCATGGTGCTTCGGTGTTGGTCATTTTGGGCCTGATTCACAGAACTAACTTACGTCAAAAACGTAAAGTTAGTACTTTTTAGTATTCACAGAATACACTTACTCATTTTGGTATTCACAGAATGAACTTATTCATTTCGGTATTCACAGAAGTTAGTAGTCCTAACTTTAGGACTTCCTAAATGCCTTCTGTGAATAATGAAAGTCTTAAGTTAGATTTTTCTCAGTTTAGGAGTAGTAAAGTTAGAGTCCTAACTTTACTACTCCTAAACTGAGAAAAATCCTAACTTTAAGACTTTCGGTATTCACAGAAGGCATTTAGGAGTCCTAAAGTTAGGAGTCCTAACTTTACTACTCCTAAACTGAGAAAAATCCTAACTTTAAGACTTTCGGTATTCACAGAAGGCATTTAGGAGTCCTAAAGTTAGGACTACTAACTTCTGTGAATACCAAAATGAGTAAGTTCATTCTGTGAATACCAAAATGAGTAAGTGTATTCTGTGAATACCAAAAGTACTAACTTTACGTTTTTGACGTAAGTTAGTTCTGTGAATCAGGCCCTTTGTGTTTGTGTGTTTTTTCTACTTTTGTAGTGATTTTCCCGCCTGCCGTGTGTGTATGGCAGGCCTGGCGCTGCTTATCTCTGATTTCCTCATCGCGGTTTGGCCCATCGCATGTTTTTTTGCGTTGGGGTTTGGGTTTTTATCACCGTCGCGGTTGTTGTATCGCGGACATTGTCCGTGTTTTCGGGAGACTATCGCATGGTACCACCGTGTTATGAATTCCACGTTAACACGGGGGTATTTTCCCGCGATAGACTGCGATGTGTAAAGTTGCGTTAACATTTTTTGGAGATGTTTAGCGCACGTTCTTGTGAATATACCCCTTAATCTCCCCGCGCCTGCCAAAAAATGAATGTGTCCTTGTGTAACGTAACTAGTGCTCATGTAAAGCTCTACAATACTTTCGGGTCGAGTTCGCGCTATATAAATCTGCAAAATAAAAAAAGTGCAGGCATTGAGACGTTTTCCGAAACCTGCCCTGTATTATCACAGAGCCACAAAGGGTGGAGACCTTACACTAATGTTCTAATTGTTTTACCGTAGGTTAATGCTGGGCATCCCCAATATCCTTAAATGTGCAAACGATATGTGTAATAGTGTTTCTTTACGTGCCTGTGAGCCGGGCTCTGCAAAAGTGCTGCTAATAATTTCTTCGAGATGCATTCTTTTGTGTAAAATATACAAAAGTGTACTGCCATACTACCCGTACAATAGACTGCACATTCCAGAGTGCAAAAAATAGAAAGCAAGATAAGATATGGTGAAAATGTATACAGTGGATTAAAAATCCACAATGTCATCTGGGATATACAGAAGTACAGGCATCTAAAATGCTATATGCTATTTGATGTAATGAGTGTTAACAAGCTGCACTGGCCTTCCCACACGGGTGCATCTTATATTTTTGAAGCGTCACACAACCGTTTCCTTCCACCTGGAATGTTAACTTTATTTGTAGTGCACTCACTGGCACACTTTGCTTCTCCATGTTCAAGTCTGTCATTTGTTTCTTTTTATACTTTGAACTTCAGTTTTAATTCAGCTTTGTTATGCTAATCATTCATTTATCACTCTCTTTATCGCCTTGTGATATCACGTCAGCTGCTTGCTGTCTGTCTCCACAGAGCTTCCATTGATGCTCTAACCACTTGTGTCACTTACTGTTACAGGGACCTCTTACTGATCATCTCCATAATGAAAATGAAATGAAAAAAAAACAGATTTATAAAGCACACTAAACCCAAAGGTATCAAGGCGCTGTGCCAAAAAATAGCGATTTCAACAGATCCTGAGGAGCACCAGGCAGAGTTTTACAAGGAAAAGAGCCAGGGGGCTTATTTATGAGCCCTTGCGTCACTTTTACGCCGCTGGTGCGTCACTTTTTGTGACGCACCTGGGGGCAGATTTACAAGCCCCTTGCGCCGCCATTGCGTCACTTTTTTTGGCGCAACGGCGGCGCAAATAATGCTGCAAATTTACAACGTGACACATCTAGGGAGAAGCGTCACGTTGTAAAGCCCTGCGTCACATTATACCTGCGCCAGGTATAATGTATGCAGGGTAGGCGTTCCCATGCAAATAGCCACGTAGAACTGGCGTAGTGAAATTTACAAGATTTCACTGCGTCACTCTATGCCTTCACTGAGTCAAAATCCCTACGCCTGCTCAGATCAGGCTTAAGGATTGACGCAGGGCATTTTACATGGGACCTACCTATGTTTTCTGGCGCATTGCTGGAGTTGCGTCACTTTTGTGACCAACTCCAACAATGCGTCACTTTTCCTCCAACAGATGCGTCAGAATTTCTGACGCATCTGTAATTCCTTGCGCCATGGAGCACTGTATTGTAAATACAACGCATCCATGGTGAGCAAGGACATTTGGAGGTGACGCAAGGAAACTGACGCATCTATGTAGATGCGTCAGTTCCTTGTAAATCTGCCCCCAGCAGTGTAAAAAATGCGCCATGTTGCGTCATATTTACAACGTGACGCATCTAGGTAGATGCGTCACTTTGTAAACCCCTGCGCCACATTATACCTGCGCCAGGTATAATGTATGCAGGGGGGGCGTTCCGACGCAAGAAAGGGTCGTAGAAGTAATGCAGTAAAATCTATGAGATTTCACTGCGCCACTTCTAGGACGCAAATGCGTCAATATCTTACGCCTGCCTCATGGCAGGTGTAAGACTGACGCAGGCACATTTAACATGGGACTTGCCCATGTGTAATGACCCATTGCTGGAGTTGCGTCACTTTTGTGACACACTCCAGCAATGCGTCATTTTTGCGCCTACAGATACGTCAGAAATACTGACGCATCTGTAACTCCTTGCAACATGATGCGTCATACCGTAAATATGACGCATCCAGCATGTCGCAAGGAGGGCGCAATGAAAAGTGACGCATCGCTGTTTTCACGCAGTGATGCGTCACTTTTCATAAATGAGGCGCCATGTTTTCAGATGTTGCGTAAACAAGGAGAAGGATTCCGCCTCCGAGACACGGACAGGGAGTGAGTTCCAGAGTTTTTGTGCCGCAATCGGGAGGGAACGTTCTCCCCATCGAGCTTTGCGGTAATTAGGAATGGTCACCTTTCTGTCAAAGGATGATCTGAGAAGTGTGCGTGGCTTTGTACCATTTAAAGAGAGAGTTTAGATGCTTCGATCGCTAGTGATGTAATGCCAAGAAGACTGTACAAACCACCTTAAAGTTTATCCGCTTTGTAACTGGAAGCCAGTGGAGAGCACAAATACCCTCTCTAGCCGAGACACGCTTGGGAATATTCAGAATAAGGCGCTACCCCATTTTGGATTACTTGGAGTTTTTTAAGGGAAGAGCTATTGCTGTTCCGATACAGCGCATTGCAGTAGTCCAATTGTGATGTAATCAGTGCGATGACTACTGAATGACGCATTTCAGAAGGAATAAAGGGAACAATTTTCATTAAGGCCCTAATGATTTAAAAACAAGTGCTGATGGTGCGGCTAACCTGCTATGCTTTGGAAAGTGCACAATACAGCCACGGGTACGAGACAATCCGGCTTGTGAAGATGGAGTGTATTAAGGGGAAAGTGGGAGAAGTCTGGGGATGATAGATCCTAGTCCAGGCAGTAGGAGAGGGTGCACTCCATGGTGCTATCAGGCAGTGGCACACGAGCAGTAAGACCATCAGAAGACATATGGGCCTGCATTAAATATGGGCACACTATCCCTGTTCAAGCCACAGCGCACATTTAAATGGATGTTTCCAGCGCTGACAGGGAAGTGCACCCTATTATAATTAAAGGGCTTAACTGCAAACTCGATCCTGTCCTTGGGGCAGTGCATTAGTGAATGGTGGCCCAACTGTGTAAAGCCATCTGTCACTGTGCAGGTGGCAGCATAGTTTGCATTTGAAAGGGGGCAGAGATTCCCTGCAGGTGGGTGAAGAGAGTGACTGCACCGACCTGCAGGGGAATGTGCGGGATGGTCCAGGGGTCCAATTCCAAGGAGCGCCCTAATGGAATGCATGGACTGTGTGCCACCTCTAGGTGTTGTACAGTCAACGTGTCTTGATAGCTCCTTTGCCTCAGTGCCTGCATTTATAATTCAACTCAGACCCACATGTAGTGCGGGTGCGATCTATATTACTGAAAAGACTAAGCAAGTGTCTGTGGCATCTTCTGTAATACCTAGTGCCCCGGAGGTAGAAAAAGTGGGTGCACACACCTGATGCAGCTCATGGAACCTATTGTATTGTGGCTATTGCTATTGTGGCACCATGTATTCCATTGCCAATGCTCTACCTCAGTTCCAGTCTGTTTTGTACTTCAAAGAACCATGAATGAATCCTCAAGAAACACAACTAAAGCCATCTAAGGAATGCCTTTACCCTAAGATGGTAAATTCCAGCTGAAAGTGTACAGTCCTGAACTCCTTTGACTTTCTAACATGCAAACCCACTATTGCGAAGAAACACCTCCTTAGATAGAAAGGTCTACAAGCCTCTAAATGCAGGATAGAGATATTTCCTAAGTCAGTAGTTAGTCGAACGTGGTTAAAAATGTCCTTCCCAAAGAGCAGTGGTGCACTTGAATGCAGCCAGAGTTTGCCCTCTCTGCTGCTGCCAACACTATCACAGCAACTGTTATTCTTTACTGTTGTACCTTTGATTGGTGCTTGGCACACTAGTTCATATGGCAGTTTTTCACATGTACTATTTCACTTGATGTGAACACATGCATGTACCCATTACTGTGGCAAGTCCTGGGTGGAAAGCGATACAGAATCAGGTTGATCATCTCGATGTACATTCTCACACATAGCAAAAATGAATGCACCTGGAAGGATCTGCCACCCAGGTCTTTGAACAGACTGGGTATAAACGATTGAAAATACACATAGAAGGTAGAGCTTGTTAGAATAAAATGTAAATGTAGTTTTGGTTGCACATGTTGAACTCAATAGTACACCAATACTGCTGGAAGATGTTGAGAATTCTCTCTCTCAATTATAATCATTCTACTGTCCATTAAAGTGAGCTGGCCTAGTTTCATTCATCAAATTTCGTCCTCTTTTTGATATGTACCAGCTGTAATTCACTTTCACAGACTCAGTCTTCTTTTCCACAGGCAGAGTTCTGCAGGCATCACTACAGGAACAGGTTTCACTTCAAACCACTTGACTCTCCAAACTTCCTAAACCTAGACCTTTCTTAATGCCACTGTTTTATGCAATTTCATAATAAAACACCATCTTGGTTGCTTCTTCTTGACAGTAACCAGGATGACTCATACCATCAGCTCAATTCTGCCAAGTCTATCCTAGGACGCTTCTCAAATAAATGAATCAGCAACCCAGTCAGTCAAGAAACTGGTGTTGACTTACAACATTGTTCCTTACATAAACCCACTCTTTTTCCTTTCCTGCCTACTAGTACTCAAATACTCAATGGCCATATGATCAAGGACATTTCATCACAGGGAACTCATCAATGGGCACAGTTGATCAGTAAGCTCCCCGAAGTGAAATTCTGCCAAATAATATAATGTGTTCACATATCTGTTAAGTATTTCAAGGCGTTTTACCTGCATCATCCCATTACTTAATCTTTTCAGAGCCTTTCATCCCTGGAACACTTCTGAACCCTCAAGGAAGAGTGGTAATTCTGACAACGGGGGTAACCACCATGAAATGAAGCAGTGTTTGGCTTGTGCAGAGATTTTCCATGTTGTAGTCAGGCTATTTTTTCAATGGGTGCTTTTATGGATGAGGTGACCCCAACATCACTACCACATCCACTCTCATATTTTCCCATACCACAATGGTCCCCATAATCCTCCATGCCCCTTACACTGTTTTTGGTAAGAATGACTGGAGTTGGAGGTGAGATGTTGGGTGACAATGTGTTGCCTCTTTTACATCTGCATATCATACCCACATCAGCTGCATCCCAAAGCCATAATCCTTTTGAAGGAAAGTATACTGATGCAGTGGCTGTCACCATTGTCCCCTCCTAAATCAAAAGATTATGAACAAAAAGCACAAGTCTAAGGGCTATATGTGCAAGAATCTAGAATTGCAATTTCCTAATTGCGATTCATACTGAATTGCAAATAGGAAAGACCAACTCCTGATGTAAGAAAATGTGCATCTTTTAAATAGTGATTCCTGGGGGTTGCAAATCGACGTACCTAATGAATATTAATGAGGTAGGTTGCAATTTTGGACCAATTAGGAATTGCAGCCATCACAGGGATAGTAGCCTGCTGAGGTAGGCAGACCACCATGTCTGTGATTGCTTTTTAATAAAGCAAACTTTTTTTGTAAATGAAGCCCGTTAACCATTAAAAAAAACAGCATGCATTTAAAAGATAAATTGAAACTTTGAAGAAGTTTCATTTTTTAAGAGTAGGCAGTGGTCTGTGGGACCACCGCTTGGTCTTAATTTTTTTTTTTACATTCTCAAAGGGGAAGGCATTTGCGAATGGTTACCACCTCCTTTAAGTTGTCAGTAAAAAATGAAGATGTTGTGACCATAATTCGGTAGCAAAAAATTCATACTTAGCACTGCAACTAGGTGTACTGAAGGGACATCCTAAACATGCCCCTTCCAAATACTGAATCGCTAGCATAAATTGCGATTCGGTAATGAGTCACCGAATCGCAATTTGAGCTTTTGTACATTTAAAAAAGCATTTTTCTGTCGCAAATGGAGTAATTCTGCAAATTGGGCCATTTCCAACTGCAAAAATGCTTTCTGCATATGACCCCTAAGTGGTTGAATAAATCTGTAAGTCAGAGTACTTGAAGCCATATTGCAATTTGAATTGTAATATCCATAAGCATGCCAAAAAATGGTCTTTAATATTTTCCAACACTCACTGGGTTGGCTGTACCAGGTACACACCTAAAACTATATATATATATATATATATATATATATATACATATATATGCATGTGTGTGCATACATTTATATACATATATATGTATATGTGTGTATATATATATATATATATATATATTTACATATACAAGACTACAAAGGTTACAGGGACGTTGTAGTTAGGTTCAGATTTTACACACACACAATACCATAGAAATTCAGCAGTTATAGTTATCTCAATTAACTATGACTTGTGCTCTAAGGTAACTATAACTCACGCCCCCACCATGCACAGTTTTCTCATAAAAAATGTAACTGAAAATGTTGCACTGATATTCTCAATGATGTCATAGAAGATGTCATGAGTGATGTAATATGTGGGGCAATTAGCAGTGCATGTCGAGAGCACGCACTATAGTTACCTTAGGGCATGAGTTATATTTACTTGAGATAACTTTAAGTATAACTACTGATTTTCTATGATTTTGTGTGGGTAAAGTCTGAACCTAACTATAACATCCCTGTAACCTTTTTTTTTTTAGTGAATTTCTAAGGTTTTTTAAAATCTATCTCCTTACTATAATGACCCTGTAACCTCTGTTTTTTCAGTGAATTTCTACTTTTTTTAATGCTATTTCCTAAATATAACATCCCTGTAACCTGAGTCTGTCAGTGGCTGTAAGGTATGTGAGTGGTTGTGTGGGTGTGTGAGTGGATGTGTGAGTGTGTGTGTGACTGGCTGTGTGTGTGTGAGTGGTTGTGGGTGATTTTGTGGGTCTCTGAGTGGGTGTGTAAGTGGCTATATAGGTGTGAGAGTGGGAGCATGAGTGGTTGCATGGGTGTGTGAGGGTGTGAGTTCCTGTGCGGGTCTGTGAGTGGGTGTGTGAGTGGTTATCTGGGTCCCTGAGTGGGTGTGTGAGTGGCTGTATGGTTGTGTGAGTGGGTGTGTTCTGGGTCTCTGAGTGGGTGTGTGAGTGAC
Organism: Calotriton arnoldi; assembly: GCA_963921515.1. Taxonomy (NCBI): domain Eukaryota; kingdom Metazoa; phylum Chordata; class Amphibia; order Caudata; family Salamandridae; genus Calotriton; species Calotriton arnoldi. Next base: position 64,141 of record CAWUFW010018564.1, read on the forward strand.
TGTACAGATGTGTGAATGGGTGTGTGATGGGTTTTGTCGGTGAGTGAGTGAGTGTGGGAGTGGGTCTGTGAGTGGGTGTATTTTTCTTTTTAATTGGGATCTGGATCCACGGATTCATCGCAGGTTTATACAGGGGACAGTGCTGAAGCTGCGGTGGATCCGTAGATCCTTGTGCACCCAAAAGAAAACATTTTTGAACAATGTCTTGCCCATGAGGGGTTCCTCACAGACTCCTGTGCATCAGTTCAATGGGGTCAGAAATCCCCTACCCTAACCCCTTATATCCTATTTACAATTTTTTCCATCCCCCGGAACCGTGTCCCAATTGACAAAATGGTGGCTGCAACTTTTCTCTCAGGTTGCGGCCAGCCAATCGCAGCATTGCTGTTGGCACCCGGATGTATCTGTGTTTCTAGATATACATAAATCTTTTTTCTTTAAGAACTCCAAAACTACTGAACAGATTTACTCCACATTACAAAAACACCTTTTCTCGACAAACATCTAGCTTTCTGCCAAATTTGGTGTAAATCTGTTCAGCGGTTCGGGCTGTAGTCATGTCCAAAATCCCTATGGGAAATTGCATGGGGAAAATGCATTTTGGGAGACCCCTTTTTCTCAGCCCCACACTTGACAAATCACCCAGATACTTTCCAGACAGCAGCTGAAGTGAGCGGCAAACTAGTTTTGAAAATGTCATGCAAAATCGTGCCGATGTTGGCCTAATTTACAGATAAGCACAACAACAGTTATTTATTAATTCAATAATCAATAAAATGACTAAGACCTGCCACCCAAGTCACTCTTATAGCTTTAGGGGCCTGCAATAGTCTGAACTGTCACACTTATAAGAGCGTGATGGTTAGTAGCTTTGATGAACTGTCACACTTGTAGGAGCTTGATGGTTAGTAATGTTGGTAGTGTCATTGGCAGCGCTTGCAGTGGTAATGGGTGATGCAAGCTGAAGTGGCCTCCTGATGAGGGCCCTGGCACTTATATTTTTTCTACAAATTAAGCACTGTATATATTCTCCACATCTCAGCGCCTTCATGGAAAGTTTCACATGGATCTGTCAAGCAAGGCTAGGGGTAGTCCCAAAATGTTGATTTCCCAAGTTAATTCCTATTGGAAACTTTGCTCTCTGATACTGAAAAAGCGACTGAATGAAAAATTTGTATTTGAAGAGCTGCTCGATCTAAACTTGTAGGAGTTAAAAAATAAGTATATCAGGATAGTAGGTGCCACAAGTCGTATGCCCCCAGGACCCAGCGTGGCCCTCCCATGTGGAACCGCAATCCTCCCACAGGAACTGCAGTTCAAGCTTCACCCCCCTTGCCACGGTACTGTGCAGCCTTCTCCAAAAGAGATTCCATGACACCAAAGTACAAAGATCTAACTTTTTGCCATATTTAGGATAATTCTATTTGCAGTGACTTGTGTATCACAGAGCGTGGGACCGCTATGCCCCCAACAGACTCCGTAGTCTAGGGATGTAAGTGATTGGGCGTGATTAATAAAATTCATGACACAGTACGTCTCAGTTAATGGTTACACTCTGAGGAATAAAGACGTTTAATACCGAGCTCCGTGTGTGGCGCAATTCATTTACATGCTACCGGGCTGGGGAGGATGCTACAACTGGAGACGAGATAGGGGATATGTAAACCCTGCAACCTGAAGAGTCAAGAGTGCTCTCCCAGAGAGATTGCCGAGGTCCAGCAAACTGTTTGTGATTGCCATGTGCGCCTCAGTCGAAGTAAAGGATTGACGGTTGGCATATGTGGAGTCAAAGAGCAACTCTAGCTTTTACAAGACCTTTGAAGACAGTGAAGGCCCCTCAGAAATTTTCATTTATCGTTGGTCAGAAAATTGCTAATACGACCAAGATAAGAAGTGCGACGCCACAGCTTAACACAGAGCCCTCATTCATAGAGTACAGTAACACTAAAGGCAGTGACAGCCAGGTTCAAAATGCACAACAAGCAGTGACAGCCAGATGCAAGAGAACGTCGTGAGGGAAAGCAGAAAAATGCAAAGGAACGCTAAAGGTGGTGAAAACCAGGTACAATGCAGAAGGTTGAGAGTGTTGAAGAGCAAGTGTAAGAGACAAAACCGCTACTCACCATCAAAGAAGAAGATAGTGCCTCACCACCTCCGGTTGGACACGATGGACTGAGCACAAGTAAGTGAGCTGATGCTCGCAGCCGTGACACTGAGCCAGAAGATACTGTAGGTCAAGTGTGGCCTGAACAGCATATAATCCTGTCCAAAGCTGCAGGAAAGAGCACAAAGTATGATGCCGCTGTTTTCTTAAAAGAGCTTTCTTCATTTGAAACAGCCAAAAAGCAGAGTCTTGGCTCCCGAAGGACAGTTTGGATTGAAATCTTTGATGATTACATTGATGCGCTAGAAATAACCAATGACAAAATGATCATCAAATATCTTAAGAACATGACAGCAGAAGGAGTAAAAGAAGCAATAAAGGAAATACCACAGGTGGACAAAGTATCTTATCAGGATGTCAAGGTGATATTAAACCTCAAGTTCAATCCGATGCTGAACGCTGACTATGAAAGGTACATCTTCAGTCAGGAGAGACAGAGAGAAGGTAAAACAATGGATGAATTTGTTGAAAGAGCTGAAATGCTCATCAAACACTGTAAGTTCAACAAATTCAATGATGAAGAAGTCTTTCACTTCAGAGTCATAAATGATTCCCCGTCTGATTCCTTCAGACACTGAATGCTGAGAGAAACGCTCAGTCTGGAGCATGTGCTCATGGTGGCCAGAGCTGAAGAACGTGCCAAAAATCAATGCTCATCACAACATAGTGAATCTTTTTCCGTCATTGTTTCATGAATTAATAAAACTTAGGACAATGAAAGTGCAGCTCCACATTAATGGGGACATTCATTCTGTTGCTCAACGACACGTCGAATTGCATTTCATCTCCAAGAGGCTGTTGAAAAAGAAATTGAGACTCTGCTAAAACATGATATCATTGAGCGCACAACTGGTCCAACTCCATGGGTGTCGCCGATGGTGGTGGTACCTAAAAAGGACAGTGGAGGGTCTGTGTGAATTTACGTTGACATGCGTCAAGCAAACAAGATAATCAAAAGAGAACGACACCCAGGTCTGCACATTGCCAATATGATTACCCAGTTGAATGGTGCAAAAGTCCTTTTGCGCCTTTATCTGAACAAAGGATATCATCAGCTCAAATTGGAAGAAAATTGCAGGTACGATACTACCTTGTCAACACCTGTTAATTTATTCAGATACAAAAAATTGAGTTTCGGTGTGTCTTCAGCTGCTGAACATTCCCAAGAAGTCATTTGTCGCATTATACAGCCTGTCACACATGCTTTCAATTTCAGTGATGATTACTAGTATTTGGGGTCACACAAAAGGAACATGATAGAACCCTCACACAAGTGTGTTGTGTACTTGCTGATGCAGGTCTTACGTTGAATGCTGAAATGTGCGAATTTCACAAAACAAAACTAAAATATTTTGGGGACATTTTCTCAGAAGGGGCCATGCCTCCAGATCCAGCCAAGGTTCAGGCTTTGTCATCTACCTCCCCTCCATAAGATGTAACCATGCTATGTTCTTTTCCTGATATGGCCAGCTACTGTTGCAGGTACATCCATGACTTTGCCACTGTGAGTGCCCCATTGAGAGAGTTAACGAAACATAATGTTTCATTTCAGTGTTCACAGGAGTGTGATAAAAAATTCAAGATGAAATTGCATACAGAGATTGTTGTGAATGCCAGCCCAGTCGGTATGGGCCCGATTCATGCCCAACAAAGTGGACTTGCAAATGCACAAAGGCGAATTGTAGCTTATGCTAGCTGAAGTTTGTCACAAACTGAACAAGCTTACTCGCAATCTGAGGAAGAAAGCCTAGCTGCTGTGTGGGCTTGCGAACACTTCCATCTGCTTCTTTATGTGAAACAACGCTAGTAGCACGTTGTGTAATCCGGTCTGAGCTTACAGAACAGAATGGGCTGTGGATAATAAGCTGCTTTTCTATATGGCCATCCATTATTCGTCTATGATACCAAAGGAATAAACGAGTACTCAAAGAATTTTTGGGAGAACTGATTCCCTTACACTCAGACACCGATTGGATATTGCTGCAAAGAAATACTTCAATAGTACAACAAGAAACCGGTTATGGCTAAAACGTCGCCTGCACACCGTCTGTCCCTAGTATTTTTCGAAAAAATGCTCACTCATTTGGGTCAACCGAAAAAACCCAAATTTCTACATGAAGTTCCACAATTCTGATCCTGACATTGGTGATAGCAGACTCCTATGAGGAACAGGGGGCATTACACGCCCGTGTGTTCAAGGATAAGTGCAGAGGGGCGGATAGAAGTTGATGCCTGCCACGAAGATGTTCGCCGAATGAAAGTTTGCATATCCTTTTCTCTCCTGATCACTGAACACAGGATCATAAGGAGAGAGTATAAATAAATGGGATATCGGTCTCGAATTCGTTTGTGCTATAGAGGGTTTTACCAATCATTGGATCTACAGAAGAGACACTGAAGGCTTTAATAGTACACTAGAGGTGTTTGGAATTATACAAGTTGATTATAGACTAGACTTCCCACAAGTTGGATTGTTGCCCTGAAGAAGTCCCATGCGAATAGGGATGAAATGCGTAGGCTGTTCCCAATGTGCATTTGTTTTTTTGTCTTACTATAAAATTTGAGAAATCCAAGAATAAAGATGATGAAAAACAATCTGGCAACTTGTATGTTATGGAAATAGCATAATTTCTCTTGCTGTCATTTATCTAAGCTTAAGTGAGGTACTTGCTGTTACTTGTTTGAACAAAAGTGGAACACAAACATTACGAATTATTTGGGATTCATTTTGGACTCTTTGAGAAAGAACTATATTGTGCTCCTCAAAATTGTGAAAGAAATACTTCAACCCTGATGAAGTCGTCTTTGAGGACGAAACGCATTGGCCAGGCTATCATTGATGTTTTGAAGAATAAAAAAAGAAAATTGTTTTGAGACTTCACACTACGGCTCCCTTGTTATTTTGAACCTAGAGAAGAATATATTGATATTGACAACATTGAACTAGTGTATTATCTGAAGAAAAGAAAGAAAAAAGTCTCTGTAGCAAAATTGTTGGACTATTGTGACACTCCCTTTTGTGTTTTTTTCTGTTTATTTGTATTAATGGATTTAGAGTAGTTTGATCATTAAACGGTGAGTGCCTACTACTACCATTTGACAAGATTAGCAACTGTGCTACCGCTTATAGCCAGGACTACTCTTGCTTTGGGATTGCATGTCCATCACATAAGAAGGGATTATCTTGCAAGGGTCGAGAATTGTCATTCCTGAAAGTCTAGGACAGCAAGTCATTAAAGTGGCACATGAGGGACATTGTGAAATTGTCACCACAGACCATGTTTGATAACCTCATCTTGATGAGCGAGTTGAGAGAGAGCTCTAGGCTTTTCATTTGTGTAACTGTTTATCTCCCAAACAACACAGCATCCTTTGAACATGTCAGATCTTCCAAAACACGCCTGGGAGAAAATTGCAGTTGACTTCTTTGGACCCCTTGAAAATGGCCATTACGTCATGGTTTTCTCTGGTAGAAGACCTTTTGCCAATCACTCATGATCGAGCAATTGAAAGATTAAAAGGCATATTTACAACCTGGGGCATTCCGTCCATTCTAAAATTTGATAATGGCCCACCATTCAATGGTCAGGAATTCAAAGACTTTCTTAATCATTTGGATATCGAGCATCAGAAAAGCACACCTCTATGGCCACTGGCTAATTGCTTTATTGAACATTTTATGAGCACTCTTAAGAAAGCTGTCCAGTGTGCTGCGTCAGAGGTACTTGAGCTCAAGTCAGTTCTTCATTCTATTCTTCGTGCCTACAGATCTATCACCTGTTCTACAACTGGTAAAAGCCCAGACACCCTGATGTTCAGGAGAGCCATGGGTACCAATCTGCCCCAGTGGACCACTGAAAGAACAGTTGATGCTCAGAAAGTTCGACTCACTGAATCATCTCACAAGTCTAGAATGAAGACTTAAGCAGACAAGAGTCAATGTGCTCGGGACATCACGTTTCAGAAAAGGGATCGTGTTCTTGTCAAGCAGCGGTGAAAACACAAATCTGATGCTCCCTCCAATGCCGATCCATTGCAAGTTGTGACTAGTAAGGGGCACATGGTGACTGCTCACCGTCCTGGAAAGTCCATTACGAGGGATTCTACAAATTTCAAGCACCTGCTTCGAAGTCTATAGGTTCCAGACATCCAGAGTGACACTCTGTCATCAGAGGACCAGGAGAGCCTCAGGACTGCTTCAGTGGGTAGCTCAACAGTGCCTGCTGCAGTTGTTTCTCCTGTGCCTCACACCACGAGATCTGGAAGAGTGGTTTGTGCGCCTTGATGGCTCATTGAGGAGCTATGATGTTTATATATTTTGTTTGTATTTTTAACTAAACAAAGGGGGAGATGGAGTGTCTTGTGTAGTATAGAGTGCGGGACCCCTATGGTCCCTAATGGACTCCGTAGTCTATTGACGTAAGTGATTGGGTGTGGTTAATGGTCTCATTTAACGATTACACTACTACAATAAAAACGTGTAATACTGAGTTCTGTGTGTGCTGTGAATCATTTACATGCTACCAGGCTGGCCAGCACTATTCAGCCATGTTTTCATTATCAGAGAGAACATTTTGCTTTGTGATTTAACCAGGGAAACGTCACTTTTGAGACCCCCATTCTCTTGCCCCCATCTTGACCAATCAGCACAAAACATTCCATAGAAGAGCTGACATGGATGAATTTTATTAATTTTTCTGGAACGTTTTGTGCAGATTTGTCAAACGGTGGCAAAGTTATTATCAAAACAGAAACACTTCCCCTATGGAAACTCTGACTACCACGGTTTCACATAAATTATATATATATATATATATATATATTCACTGAAAAACCATAGGTTTCAGGGGCGTTATAGTTAGTTGGACATTTCACTCGTACAAAACCATAGAAATTCCCCGTTATAGTTAGTTCAGCTAACTATAACTCGCGCTACCACGCAATGCACTGCTGATGACGTCACATATTACATCACTCATGACATGGTCAGTGACATCACTCATGACATCACTGATGACATCTCAAATGACATCACTGATGACATCATCCTTGTGATAGAGTGGCAGACCTCCTCTCACCCTAATATAACCTTTGATACACACACTCAAAAATACAAACTAACATTTTCAAAACAATGGACATACCAATACCAGTTACAACACACCTATTCAGTAATTCCAAGATCTACACACACATCCACTCTTTCACCAACAGTCCCTATACAGTCACTCATACATGTACTCACTCATCATATGTACTCATACACCTATACATCCTGTTACACACCGCCACTCATCCATAGAGTTACTCACACACATAGTCACACATGCAAACAAAGTATCAAACATCCATTTACTTGCATATACAGTTATACACACACTACCACACTTACTTCTACAGAAACTTACACATACTTACTCTCTTAAACAATCACTTATAGAAACACCTACTTATTTGTACAGGAACTCTTCCAATCTCTCACTCTCACATATACTCACTTATATACACCAATACTCACATATACTAGTTTAAAACATATGTAGTTACTCATAAAGACACTATTGAGACAGTCATTCACTCACTAACACACCCATACACATACTCATCCACCTATACAGTCCTGCACACATGCTGTCTTCAACACATACAAACAGTGAGTCACTCATTCATGCATCTATGCACTAAGTAATACCCCCACCGAACCATACAGACACTCAGACACTCATACTGATACTCAAAAACCAACTAATAACCCATATAGACACTCATGTAGCTACTCACCAACCCATGCAGCCACTTATACACAAAGTGAGAGACTGATACAGATATTTTCATATTTAAACATTACTCACTAACCCATGTATTCACTAAGATACACTTAGTCAGTTATACAATCAATTTTACAAAACAAAATCATCCATTTAGACACTTATATACCCATTTATTCTTCCATCGACCTTGAGATATACATATATAAAACATATTTAATTTTCAGAAAAACACACATTCACTGGATGATGTCATCAGTGATGTCATCAGTGATGTCATTTGAGATGTCATCAGTGATGTCATGAGTGATGTCACTGACCATGTCATGAGTGATGTAATATGTGACGTCATCAGCAGTGCATTGCGGGCGCGCGAGTTATAGTTAGCTGAACTTCTATGGTTTTGTATGAGTGAAATGTCCAACTAACTATAACGCCCCTGAAACCTATGGTTTTTTCAGTGAATTTCTAAGGTTTTTTAAATGCTAATTTCTAACTATAACGTGCCTGAAACCTATGGTTTTTTCAGTGAATTTCTAAGGTTTTTAAAATGCTAATTTCTAACTATAACGTGCCTGAAACCTATGGTTTTTTCAGTGAATATATATATATTTATTATACTATGTATACATGTGAAAATGTCTCAGTCCCCTGTTTGCCTCGGTGGCACGGAAAAATGGGTGGAACTGACGTCAGCACGCCGACGAGGTTCTCTTATGGCTCCGATGACGTCATACGGTGTCGCGAGCGGAGCCGTGCTATTATGACGTCCTCGTTGACGTGGGAGAGCTAGGAAAGAATTTCCGTGGAATGCTGGTGCAGGGGATATTCACCTAAGTGTTCAGGCTAGTCCTTTGGGAGCAACTGTTTATGTTGCCACTTCAGAAACCGAAACCAGTGATCCGAGGGCAGAGGCCCTGCAGATGGCACACGAGGTGGGGTGCCCAGTCGTGTGCACCGGCGGGGCAGCGAAGTGACAAGCACCACAACCCACAAAAAAGGTAACGAGGGCACTGAATAACACAGGATCTTCTCTTTGTATCTGGCAGGAACAACGAAGTTAAAATGCCCTAGTACCAAAATGTAGAATTAGTGCTACAACGGTCTTCAAGAGGACCTGCGATGCCGCTTCTGCCTCCCGTACCCTGGAGGTGGCACATGGGTCACGCGGCACGGTCATACTGCGGTGGGACGCACACTCGTTGACCTCTCATGGCACTGCTCCACACTTCAGGGAGGACGCTTTCCATTAGCTATGTTTTCTGATGACATGTCGCGCCGGCCCTGTCCAACAACAGAACTCCTTTAGATCCAAACAGACTCTTCCACTCTCTCACCGGAAGTGAAACCAAGCCACGCGGACACTTTCACAATACAACAGCCGGGAATGCACTTTTCGGTAAAAAAAACACATTCCTTTGTCCTAATTAATCAAATAAACGTCTCACTGAAGAACAGGGGCCAGCTTCGATCGGTAAACAGCCGTTACAACGAATTTTTTACTTTGCGATACCATTACAATGCATGCATTACCACGCATGCGTTGTACATCACAAAGTCATTACTACGCATTTTTTTAGAACGCATGGTCATTTACCATGCATGCCTTTATAACGAATTTTGTTGTAAAGGTATGTATGGTAAATGACCATGCGTTCTAAAAAACATGTAGACGATCCATGTCGTTGTAAGGAAACAGAGGCAGTTCCGTTTCCTCACAACGACGTGCACCACCCCTCAGAGACGACCTGAAGCAGGAACCACGAGGAGAGAGGAACCACGAGGAGTGAGAGGTAAGGGGGATTGGGCATGGGGTGGGGGTTTCTTTTCTAGGGTTTAGGTTAGTGCAGTGGTGTTTGGGTGGTGTAGGGGGTCGTGCTGGGGGTAGTGTTTTAGGGTTTAGGGTAGTGCAGTGGTGTTTGGGTAGTGTAGGGGGTCGTGCTGGGGGTAGTGTTTTAGGGTTTAGGGTAGTGCAGTAGTGTAGGCGGTCGTGCTGGGGGTAGTGTTTTAGGCTTTAGGGTAGTGCAGTGGTGTATGGGTAGTGTAGGGGGTCGTGCTGGGTTAGTGTTTTAGGGTTTAGGGTAGTGCAGTGGTGTTTGAGTAGTGTAGGGGGTCATGCTGGTGGTAGTGTTTTAGGGTTTAGGGTAGTGCAGTGGTGTTTGTGTAGTGTAGGGGGTCATGCTGGGGGTAGTGTTTTATGGTTTAGGGTAGTGCAGTGGTGTTTGGGTAGTGTAGGGGTCGTGCTGGGGGTAGATTTAGGGTTTAGGGTAGTGCAGTGGTGTTTGGGTAGTGTAGGGAGTCGTGCTGGGGGTAGTGTTTTAGGGTTTAGGGTAGTGCAGCGGTGTTTGTGGTAGTGTAGGGGTTGTGCTGGGGGTAGTGTTTTAGGGTTTATGTTAGTGCAGTGGTGTTTGGGTAGTGTAGGGGGTAGTGCTGGGGTAGTGTTTTAGGGTTTAGGGTAGTGCAGTGGTGTTTGTGTAGTGTAGGGGGTAGTGTTTTAAGGTTTAGGGTAGTGCAGTGGTGTTTGGGTAGTGTAGGGGTTCATGCTGGGGGTAGTGTTTTAGGGTTTAGGGTATGGCAGTGGTGTTTGTTTCGTGCTGGGGGTCGATTTAGGGTTTAGGGTAGTGCAGTGGTGTTTGTGTTGTGAGGGGGTCGTGCTGGGGGTAGTGTTTTAGGGTTTAGAGTAATGCAGTGGTGTTTGTATAGTGTAGGGGTTTAGGGTAGTGCAGTGGTGTTTGTGTAGTGTAGGGAGTCATGCTGGGGGTTGTGTTTTAGGGTTTAGGGTAGGGCAGTGGTGTTTGTGTAGTGTAGGGGGTAGTGTTTTAGGGTTTAGGGTAGTGCAGTGGTGTTTGTGTAGTGTAGGGGGTCATGCTGTGGGTAGTGTTTTAGGGTTTAGTTTAGTTTAGTGCAGTTGTGTTTGTGTAGTGTACGGGGTCGTGTTTTAGGGTATAGGGTAGTGCAGTGGTGTTTGGGTAGTGTAGGGGGTCATGCTGGGGTTCGTGTTTTTGAGTTTAGGGTAGTGCAGTTGTGTTTGGGTAGTGAAGGGGTCGTGCTGGGGGTAGTGTTTTAGGTTTAGGTAGTGCAGTGGTGTTTGGGTAGTGTAGGGTCAACCAACATGAATTTGTCCTTGTGTGATGTAACCAATGCTCATGTAAAGCACTCCAATACCTGACCAGTCTGCACTATATAAAACTGCAAAAACAAAAATAAAAAGTGTTTTGCACACTTCTGTCATTGGGCTATACGTGGGCTACCTCTGGGTGATATTTGTGCTACATTTGGGCTCTTTTTGTCTCTGGTGGCCATCTTGGGAGACTTATTTGTTATGAAGTTTCCTAATTTCCTCATTTACTACAGTCTCCTCAGTAGGAAATGCTTTCAGTTTTTTACTTTGATTCCATCAAGAAGGCATTCAGATGTGTCACACATTTGCCATAAATTCAGAATGTTAGCACTCTAGTTGTTCATTAGATCACTGTAGTAAAGCTACTGCTCACCAAGGAGTTAACTGGAAGTCTACTGCTGGTATTGAAAGTGATTGTTTCAGTCTGCATGTCAGAATTTTCTAATGAAATAGAAGAGGATTTGAGATCTCACTTAAAACATGCCCTACATTTTCTTTTTGCAGCACTAACCATAATTTCTATGGCAAAAATGAACCCCCTCATTTTGTTCCTTTTTAAATTAAATGTTTTAAGTGTTACCAGTTTATTCCAATCAAGTTGGCTTCAGGTGTGCCATACTTTTGTCATAAGTAAGGCTGTAAGCACTCTAGTTGTTCTTTAGAACACTCTGGAAGCTGCAGTAGAACACAAAGGCATCAACTGACAGGCTGCTCCTGTTGAAATATAACAGGAAGATATTTGAGATCTCACTTAAAACATGTCCTAATTTTTCTTTCTACAGCACTAACCATAATTTCTATGGCAAAATGAACCCCTCATTTTGTTCCTTTTTAAATTAAATGTTTTAAGTGTTACCAGTTTATTCCAATCAAGATGGCTTCAGGTGTGCCATACTTTTGTCATAAGTAAGACTGTTAGCGCTCTAGTTGTTCACAAAGGCATCAACTGACAGGCTGCTCCTGTTGAAATATAACAGGAAGATATTTGAGATCACACTTGAAACATGTCCTTATTTTTCTTTCTACAGCACTAACCATAATTTCTATGACAGAGTTAACTGGAAGTCTACTGCTGGTATTGAAAGTGATTGTTTCAGTCTGCATGTCAGAATTTTCTAATGAAATAGAAGAGGATTTGAGATCTCACTTAAAACATGCCCTACATTTTCTTTTTGCAGCACTAACCATAATTTCTATGACAAAATGAACCCCATCATTTTGTTCCTTTTTAAATTAAATGTTTTAAGTGTTACCAGTTTATTCCAATCAAGATGGCTTCAGGTGTGCCATACTTTTGTCATAAGTAAGGCTGTTAGCACTCTAGTTGTTCTTTAGAACACTCTGGGAAGCTGCAGTAGAACACAAAGGAATCAACTGACAGTCTCTGCCATTGTTGGATGTACATGTTTTACTGAGAATGTCAGACTTCATTCTCACATGACTGAGAAAGATAATGTGAATTTACAGAAAATATGCTCTCATTTTAGCTTCTGGAGCACCTTCCAAAACTGTATGGGACAAGCATGTGAAAATAGTTTTCTCTCAAACATGATTCATGATATCCCAGCAGAAGGTTTTTCACAGGGTAAAATCACCTTAGAACACACCACAATTCCTGAAATTAGTATGGTACCATCAACAAATGAATTCTAATGTAACTAAAGTCTGTTATCACCCTTTATAGTTCTCCTTTGGTAACCCTCAAAATCTTCGATTTACTACAATGCATTTCAATGGGGTACTATCATTTATATTGGTCCCAAGATGGCTGCCAGCAATTCCAGGATGAAGTGCTGACAGCCAATCAGATCTCACGATGACATGTGTGGTTAGGCTCCGCCCAGATATATATGTGTTTTTACTTTTGATTTTCTCAGCAACAACTGAATGGATTTACACCATTTAACAGAAAGGGTTCTTTCTGAACCAAGAACTACCTCTTTGCCAAATTTGGTGTAATTCCGTTCAGCAGTTCGGGCTGTAGCCTTGCATAAAGTTTCCTATGGGAAATTGATTTTTTGACTCTTATTTTTTAATTTCTCCGCAACTACTGAACGGATTTACACCATTTAACAAAAGGGTTCTTTCTGAACCAAGAACTACCTCTTTGCCAAATTTTGTGTAATTCCGTTCAGCAGTTCGGGCTGTAGCCGTGGCTAAAGTTTCCTATGGGAAAATGAATGGGGAAAACACGTTTTGGGACCCCCTTTTTCTCGGCCCCGCTTGACGAATCACCCCGAAACTTTCAGGGTAGGAGCGGACCGGAGCGGGCCATAAAGTTTGAAAATTTCGCGAAGATTCGTCAACCGACGCAAGAGTTATTTCAAATAGAATGTTGCGGATTTCCAATGGAAAATAGGTCCTAACTATAACTATCTACTGGCAACCGCCAGTAGATAATATATATATATATAAACACATACATATAATACAAAAATGATAAGAAAACCCATCTGAGCATGAAATTCATAATTTCTTAAGCAAAAGTAACTTCCTAATTGGGATGTTTACAATTTAAGTTATAACAAGTTATTGTATGTTTAAGAAAAACCTCTCATATTCACCTAAAGACACATTTAAAATGGCATTATTTCAACAAAACATAACTTAAAGATCCCTGGAATTTGCCAGCTATGGTTAGGTCTGCAATATATAATGTAGTTATAGATAGGCCGAGGTTTCCATTGAAGGGTGTTTTTGTTTTGTTTTGCAGTTTGAGGAATCTGCATTAATCTTACCCAAAAATGTATCCAGTTTCATATCAGCACAGCACGTTTTGTACTGCTCCATTCCTGGAGAGGTAGAATAAATGTGTGGGTGGGGAAAAAAAAGAAGTGTTTCACATTTTAACTCCCATAGAAATTTTCACTTTTTTACAACAGTTAAAAATGCTGCACAGAATGACACCAAACTTGACATGAAACAAGACCTTTACTCAGAGGAGTGCTTCCCTTGCTTTAGTGTAAATCCATTTGGTAGTTGTTGATACATTTGCGTTAGAAAAATGTGTTGAGATGTATTTGACAGGGTTAGGGGATATCTTGACAGCTGAAAATACATCCTTTGATATGCCGATGTCTTAGTGCCGTTTGAAGAATTTGCACACAATTTGACAGACGCTTACCATGTTTAACTTCCTTTATACATTTTTAAGTGTCTGCACATCTGTCAAGGGAAGGCAGAGTTAAACAAGCATTTGCAATGCAATAGGTCTCGCATTTGGGAGAGTTTAAGCTATTGGCATTGTAAATGGCAATGCCTTTTATTTATGTTTTAAAAACCAACACGTAAATAAAGGCATTATCATTTACAATGTCAACAGCTCAAACTCTCGCAAATGCGAAACCTATTGCATTGCAAATGCTTGTTTTTCTTACGGGAGGCAACACGAACAGGATAGTGGGAGGAAGCAAAAACATGGATAATAGGGTTAAGAATTAACACAGTCAGCCCAAATACAACACAACATAATTAACACTTCTTAACACTTTAATCAGCCAATAGAGCAACATCAACCCTCATAACTTATCTCCAAGGTTAAGTCTGGTCTATGCGGATCTGTAACAAGTGCTCTCCAAAAATAATGGTCACAAACTGAAAGAACTGAGTGGTGTAGCAACAGCTCTAAACCCATCCAATTCATCTACATGTGTATGCTCTATACAGGGCAAAACACATCTTTCAGAATCCTTGCGGAAAGCACCTTTGGGAAGCAGACGAAAATGTAAGATGAACTTGAACTATTTCATGCACCACTGCGAACTCTCCAGCGTTCCTTCCACAATGTTTTGGGGTGGGCTAGAAGTGAACTCTGCACTACTAAAACAACTAACATGATATAAACGGGTGCAATGTCTGTAAAACAAACTCTTAACGTGAAGCTGTGCTGTGGTTACCAAATATCTTAGGTAACAGTATAACGCATGTACTTATAGACAAGTGTTGGCTTTTTGTAAGACGCTGAAGTCAGAGGCATACTATTAAGAGGCTTAAGTAGGAACGTGGAAGGTTAGGTAAAAACAAACAAAACATTTCACAAGAAGGTAGTAAATGGTGTGAGCATATATTTTGGAACAGACCACGAGGGAAATCAAACCCTGCTAATTAGCAATCACGGCAGTCGTGTGTGCCCTCCATGTAAAAGTATCACTGGAACACCCAATCCCTATACAGAGATTGAAGGGGCAGCTGTGCAAATGGCGGAGAGGTGGCAGGAAGAGACAGGCCTCCAGGTGACTGCAGAGGAACATACGGAGGGCGGGAGTAAATACAGATGCAGTCTAAAAAGCATTAGCAAATTCAATAGGTTTTGCCTCCGCGAGATCTATTGGCTTTGTTAATTTTTTTGTACATGTTGCACAGCAGTGGAAGCTGCTGTGCAACATAGCTTAACGTTAAATAAATTTAAAAAAATTAAGCGTAAAGATGTGCCCAGGGTTGACCACATTATAGGGCTTCCCCCCCGCCCCCCCTTTTAAGCCATGTTGCACAGCAGCAAGTGCTGCTTTGCTGTCGGTCTACAAACAGCCCAGGGGTGGGGGGGAGGAGACAACAAACAGTAAACAGTGGAAGGAGGGCAGGGGGTGGGATACAGAAAGGACACAGCAGGAGGATGAAACAACAGACAGCAGGAGGAGGGCGGCAGAGGAAACAATGGACAGCGAGCAGAGGGAGCAGAAACAGCTGTAGGAGGGGAGGAGAGGGACTGCAAAGACATGCACTCTTTAAGAGTGCATGTCCCAAAGTGTTATAAAAAAAAAAAAAAATTCCATGCAGGAGGCTTCAGCCTGTGGAAGGACACTGGCAGCAGACAGGAAGCTGTACTTGGTCCCATGCTCCACGGCAGGGACACACAAGAAGCCAAAAGGAGAAAGGCATAGGCGTGGAGGAGGCACTGACCAATAAGAAGCAAGGAAACGAGAGTGATGTAGGAGCCAACCAATAGTAAGTAATGGACCGGCACAAGTCCAAAACTGTTTTAAGATGATTTTTTTTTGTTTAGAAGAGATTTATCAAGTGCTGTGTAGTCAAAAACTAAAGTGTCTAGCACTAAATCTAACACTGTGGTATAAAACCATTGCAAACAGCACATCTCACAATAGCAACTAAGGCCAAGGGGGGAGAGAGACGAGTCTGCTTCAAGGGCTGGAATGTGTGCACATGACAAAGGAAGGTTGGGAAGTGCATCTTGCAATAGAAAACATGATCCTAACATGCCAGGCTTTTAAAAAAACGCAACCTGCAAGGAACCACAACCCTTAAACAGTTTTAGAAAAGCGAAAGTAAAAAATAGATAAATAAAAAAGGGAAAAACAATTTTACAAAAACACCCTCACCTTTGATTTCGAATCCCAGACCAGGGTTTGTGAAAATGAGGTTGCAGCTTAAAGCATGTTTAGATTGGACGAAAAATTCAAACAACAGTTATGTTTTTTTTACTGCACCTACATTACCTACTGCTGCCTCTTTGCACTGCCAAGTCAGAAGTTTGCACGCCAATGCCTTCCATATAGGGCCAGTACTCACGACGAGGCCTCTCGAACTACAGGTAGCGGATTTGGACACAGAATGACTTGTGCCACTTGCCTGTAGACACACAAGCATCCATCAGCCAACACCTACTCCATCCTGAGAAACTCAATGCTTGGAATTACGAAGGTTTTGTTTTTTGAAAATGAAGAGCCTTAGGCAGTTCTGAGCTGGTGGACATCTCTTTGAAACCATCCTAGGAGCTACCACAATGACAGAGTGTAAAGGCACAGGGTTAGGTGTGCAAACAAAAAAAAAAAAAAAGAAATGCCTTAACAGCGATGTGTGATCCATGACACTAAACAACCAGCCCTGCACCATCGCAATAACCACATAGTGCAAAGTCAGACCCTGCTTTCTTGAAGGACGACCGCTGCAAGCACAACAACTTTGGTGAGACCCTACCTCCTGCAAGATTTAATGGCCACAAAACATCTATTTCATCAAGGCACGCATCTATGGAGCTCAAACTCTCGAGCACTAGAAGGGCCGTGGTTAGAAAGTCAACGGTCCTAAGACACAACTTTGGTACATGGGCGACGTCCCACTACTACCCGCATGGGATGTAGCCATCAATAACACAGGAGGACATGCAGTGCCCCCAACATCACTGGTGCTAGAGGCCAACTCACCACAGTTACATCTGTATTTTACTCGCAACCAGAGGACTGGACACCAATGTTCTCTGCTTCCACCAAGGACCACAGTACCCTTGCTATGGCACTGCCCCTACCCTCCACATATGAACACCACCTCATAAGCACTCTAAGGCCCACGGTACAAAAAATAAGTAATGCCATAGACCACAAAGGTGATCTTCCATTACCATCCGACCAACCTACATACTCCTTAGGAGACATGGTCGAAGGAATAGAGCACACTATTATTCTTGAGGGGGAGCCCCAGAGGCCCTTGCAGGGTTTGAGAGCTCAGGCTAGTAACCTGGGCTCAGGCCTGAGGCTGGGATGACCAGGCACCATTTGTTATTTGAGTATTAATGGAGCCCCCCCGTCGTGTATTGATCACTGCATTTGCTTGTTTTTAATGCCTTGGGAAGGGAAGTTAACATGCAATATTTTATCACACCACTCGTATCATCAGACAGACTTCTATAATAACATTTAAAATGCGTTATTCTTAGTCACCGACTATAAGGAGTGGGCCTTGGCTGATCTGTCACACGGGCTTGAACTCTGAACTTGTCTTCTACATGGAACCCTTCCACTGGTTCCCCTGTGAGCGCGTGCTGCACACTGCTGCACTGTAATCCCCAGGAGAGAGCCGGAGCAATGAACAGATTATTGTGGGATTACGGGGGCTTGTTTCCTTCTTGTCGACATCATTCCTACACATTGTTTAGACAGCTGGGGGAGGGGTGGGAGAGACAGCGCCGCTCATAAAGACTTCCCTTAAGATTGTGCTGCATTCAACCAACACAACACATCTCCCAAAACCTTGTAGAAAGATTCGTTTAAGACCTTTAGGCCCGCATGGCGCTGTGGGGGTTAAAACGACTACACAACGTATTTGTGCGTGTGTAGAAAGCGACTGGTAGTTGGAAATTGTGCAATTGTAAATACCATGCCCACTTTTCCTTCAGTAAAAGGACTGTCTATTACGCCTTCGCCAACCATTTATTCAGCAGTGTTTTGTTCCTAAATTTACGACGGTGAGATAAGACCCGAAGTCCAGCCAGGTCAAATGCCTTTCATACCTCAGATTCTCAGACTTGGCAGCCGAGTTTGAAAAGATGTAGGAGTTTTCTTCTGTGTGAAAAACAGTGCCAGAGGCAGCTTCGTAACCCCTTTAGCATAGCACCCCCCCCCCCAAATCAGGAGGAGTTCGATTACTAAAACATATGCAGTGCAACATCTGGGCGTCTCAATGTCAGGTTGTCTAATATTTTTAACTACCAGCGAGTGAAGGATTTGAATCCTCAAACTGTGCTAACGCTGTGCTTACCTTTTCTGTGTGAAACTTATGCTTAACATCCCAGCAATTCCTGACATTTACAATTGTGTACGAAAAAAACACAACATACGAATGCACAGTGGTGCATTTAATAGTGAAGGCAGGCAGACAGGTAGGTGCACACTTATTTAAATCGCCACCTGTACCCGGAGCAGTGAAATTAAACACCTCCTACATCAGTCTAGTCACATACCACCCACAGCATCGTCAGTAAACCCAACACGGTGACGATGGCGACCGAGCCCAGGACAAGCATTTTAAAAAACATTTATGTTTTACATTAGACATCGGCAGAGCAAACTCCACAGTATTTGTTCCCAAAGTGTTTACACTTTATTTCCCCTTCAACAAATCATTCTCAGCTAGGTAAGCATGCAACGGATATGCAATCTTGCAACTTTAAAGAGGTCCTGGGAAAAAGTCAGCAACACAGAAACTGCTTAACAGCACTGGCACTAAAACAAAGAAGCCTGCAGGTGGTGCGCGCACGCGCTCACAGCTAAGCATGTGATTTCAATTATCACGCCCGTGTCTGGGCACGATAGTTGAAACCACATGGCCTATTGGTGTCTATTACGCGCACCAAGCGCGTAATAGACACCAATAGGCCATGGGCGGAGCAATGCGCCCGCCTTTGGCCAATTGCGTGCAGTATTTTATAAAAAGACGCACGAAAAGGCCAATGGGGTAGCACAAAAGGAATCGCACACGCACGAGCGTGTTCGATTCCTAGGTCAGTGCTGAATCCCCGTTTTTTACCCACTAAATGTCTCGTGCTGCGCGAACACTGCTGTGCAGTGCAACGCTAGGCGCGAGACCTAAAAAGAGGTTCAAAAAGTGCTCACTTGCTAATAACTGTGGCATTGCTTGAAAATCCACATGACATTTGGCTTTCATTGAGCATGCCTACTCTTGTAAGAGTCCAGTAAGTTTTGCAGAGATCCAGAAAGGTAGAGGGGCAAAGATAAAAGAGGGGGCAAAATCATTTTCATGTGTTAATAACTTTGCTTTTTTAATGAATCTGCATAACATTTGGCAGGCAGTAAAAAGTTAAGCTAAGTGCAGGTCTCATACAAGTGTTCATTGATGGTAACCTTGGCACGGTTTAATGAATCTGCAGACTGTTAGTCTCGGTGTAGGGATTTCGGGTTGCCATGAGATCTGATAAGAGGAAAAACTTAAGAGGGGGTGACAGCAATCTTGGATTTGGAAATAATCATATTAAAGTTTTATAGATGTGCATGCAATTTGGCTGACACTTGGCATGTTTAACATACTTCTGACATGATGAGCTTCATGTAGCTCCATCAAAGGTGGCATGGTAAGGGGTGGGACAAAATATAAATTTTCTAATAACTTTGTAACACTTTGACAAATCTCTACATAAATCATAAGGAGTTGACATGATTAGTTTTCTATTATTAGGTTTCAAGCACATCGACAAGTGGGGCAAAGTGAAAGGGAGTGGCCTAAAAAGCTTTGAGTTGGTAGTAACATTAGTACCATTCAATGGATTTGCTTTAAAGAATTGGGTTTAACTAGTAAACTGCATGTACAATTGGCCTTTGGCTACTTGTTTTGCACAGGAAAGTAGCCCACAAGTAAGGCAAAGTACTGCTACGCTCTGCTTTGCATTACTTTGCATCAAGCGGACATACCACCTTTGATGTAATGTTGTACAAACATTTGTTGACAGGGCTTTGCACTAAAAACTAATGCCTCTTTAAAGCTGGCATTACCTTGGACACACGTTTTTATTCCTCCAAACGTTTGAAACGTTGCATTTGTGCTGAAATGTACAGCAAACATACAGCGTGGGAAAAGTGTTAAACTATCTATAAGCATAGTATTTCCTACTGGAAGGGTTCCCTTCAACTAGAAAACATGTGCTTTATATCAGATATACACCCTTGCACTGTGTGTGGATTGACGCAGGGCAGCCTAAAATAAGGCACGGCATAGAGGGAGAAAACAGCTCCATGTCTTAGTAGATAAGGTTAAGTTCTGCTCTCTCCCTTCCAAGTAATGCAGCATAGTAACTCTGGTCTGTCCCTCTGTTTTATAATTCCAAAAAAGGTAAAGCAGTAATGAGCATAATGTCAGTAGGGCAAACTGGTAAGGTATGGGGAGACAACCAGGAAATCACTTGATATTATCATCTAATTCTTGCAAAGATACACAAGCATTTTTAAAACAAATTTGCCTACATTTGTCTGCCACTGCCTCTTCTGTTCGCTTTTGCATTCACTTTCTCAACATTAAGCTCTCACCTGCTGTGTAGCAGGAGACCTCTCTGTTATGCAAGCTCCCTACGTCTCCCTGCATGGAGAGCAACGGAGCTCGAATGGCACCTCAGAACACTACTTAGAGGCAACAGTGTCAATAACATCTTAATATATGTTTTAAAATACTCTGAAATTGACTTAAAAAGACGAACACCTCACAATATTCATAGAGGGCTTTACATTACATATTTAAATTATGATGACGTGTTTTTTTATTTATTTACAACATGCTTTCTGAGACCTTTACTTCGTTAGCCCTCCCATCTCTGGGCTGCCAAACCTCCACCTTATTTACATATATAAGAAAAAGCAGTGATAGTTTTGGTGATGTAATTCCAAATGTTTTTGGGTACTGAGGGCAGGTTAATTCCCTGAATTCAGCTGACACGTATTTCAAGAAGGGATACAAGACCATCTCAAATTACCTCCCACATTGTACTATAGATGCAGAGTTTTTTCCATTACCTAGAGTTCCCAAACCCTATTAAGCCAGTCTCTCGCTGTAGGAAGTTTATCCTTTCCCCAAAGACACACTATAGGTTGGTTCGCTGCCACCAGTGCCAGGGCAATGTGTTTATCAGAAAGTAACTTATAAGATCAGTTCCTCGGTATGGAGGCCTAGCAAAATATTCCATCGGTATCATGGGATGCAGTGATGCATCGAGTCAACATTGTATGCCTTCCTTATATTTGGCCAGTTTTTACATTTCCATGGCATATGTATCAGCAAACCTTCTTCACCATAGTTTCTGCAGCATTTGGAGAATCTCTTGTCTCATTTATGTATCTTCTCAAGGGTATGGTACCAATGTACATGGTCTCCCTTTCATTCACACATCGTATGGCCACTCTGGCTCTATTACAGAGGTTTCCCCTGTCTCTGTCAAATATCTCCTTGGCCACTTTAGTGTCCTATCTCTTTACGAACCTGTGTTGGGATTGCTTTTTTCTTGCAGAGTGTGGTGATGAGGTACTTTCATTCTTTGGGAGACCAAATTTATTTTTAAGTCTACAAAGGATTTTGTAACTCCCCCTCAGAACAGTGTTTCTGACATCAGACATTTTCGAGCAATCTGTCTTTGGCCTTAAGGGTGCCGCTGGAGTACCGCAGGGACTATAAGATATCACAAGAAAAATGAAAGCAACCATTTTATTGGCCACTCAAGAAACACTACTAAAGAATTAAGACCACTGTCTTTAGAAACAGTCACAAATGAGTTTCCTCACCACAATTGGTGTTTTAGAAAGGTAGCTTGATGTATATGGAAGCACAGTCCATGGTGTCCTCAGACAAAACTGCAGAACTCTGAGACAGCAAGCACCAGGCCTATCATAGGTCCAACATCAAATAATGGCAACAATATTGTCACTCATTCAACTTCTTTAACTACAACAACTTAGGCCGACTGAAACAATTGGTGGTGTGGCAGTTCTTTCAACTTCCACCAGGCAAAAAAACAAAGTGTGGACTTTGTGCAACCAGGAGCTCCATAGAAGAAAAGCTAGACAGTGTTCCAGAGGAACCAGAAGGGTTGTGGAGGCACATAAAGACTATGCATCCCAATAGCATAGCTCATGATGAGGTACAGTATAGTTGAGTGGCTGAAGGACAACAGATTGCTAGAGGAAGTGCTGCATCAACACCGAGAGGAAGGTGACAAGAAGATGCAGCATTTTGCAACTATTGCAGGCCCTAACTCAAAGTTATGGCTTCTGGAGAAACCAATGAAAGAATATTTTCCAAGGCCAAGGAAGATTACACAGAAAAAACAAAATGAATAAAACACAATGTCAAAACTAAGTTAAGAAAAACTATGGAGGTCATTACGATGGTGGACGGAAAAAAAACCGACCGCCATGGTAGCGGGAAAACACCGCCCGCCGCTACCGCGGGAAAACCGACAGCTAGATTAGGATCCTCAGCGGTAAAACTCCAACCGCGGCGGAAAGGAGACCCGAGAATCCGCCGTACACCTGCGGAAAGGGCCCAAACCCGTCCGTGGCGGTCGGTTTCGCAGCGGAAACAGGCCAAACGCCCGCAACCACAGCGGAGACACCGCCATCAAAATTATGATATTCCCGACATCCCCGCGGTGCAGTGCGCTGTTTCCGACCGCCGCGGTCGACAACATTGAAGAATCGGTGAGACGGCGGAAGCGCCATAGCCGAGCCACCACTGCGGACGCTCCGTTAAAAAAATGGCGGTCGCTAGAAAAACACACAACATGGCCACAAAGTGCACCAACCATACAAGGCATGCACCCAAAAATAGCTAACACAGCCCAAAGACACACCCCCATGGGAAACTCCAAAACTACAAATCCCAGGTACACACACACACACCACACCTGTAACCAATACCCCATCCTGACACACCCACAGACACCAGTATAAATCCAGCCCCCAACAGACCACAATCCTTTGCAACACTCCACAACTGAGGGGACATCCACCACAGATGACAGGAGAGGCAAATCTGCACAACACACACACATCACCACCACCCCCACCACTTCCACACCTGCACCTCTAACACCTTTGCACAGCACACACCATACACATCACAACCACCACTACCACTCCCAAACCTGCACCCTAAACACCTTGACACATCACACACCATGTCACCACAGAGAATGCCCAAATTCAGTGAGAGTGAGTTGAGGGTCATGGTCGATGAGATAATCAGGGTAGAACCACAATTGTTTGGTAACCAGGTCCAACAGACACCACTAGCAACAAGGACGCAAATGTGGAGAAGGATAGTAGAGAAGGTCAATGCAGTAGGGACCGTGCCATGCAATAGAGATGAAATCGTGAAGAGGTGGCACGATCTGAAGGCAGTGGTCAAAAAGAAGAGAGCCAAGAACCATGAGCTGGCTCGCAGGACAGGCAGTGGCTCTCCCGTTCCACTCAAAACATTTACTGAATGGGAGGAGAAGGTGCTTGGCATTCTACATCCAGAGAGTCTCTCAGGAATACCCGGGGGAGTGGAGGCTGGTAAGGACAAACAAATGCCTAACATCACACAAATGTACTGTCTTGCACTATTACACAATAATACCTCCTAGGTACAAATTCATTCATGTGCACAACACTCCCCCAACACATCTCTCACAGATACAACAGACACTCCCCCTGAAGCCCCCAAAGGTAGTTAGCAACATCACCATGGGTACATGTGTACATGCTGCCAGCACTACAACTCCCACCAGGCCCCCTTGTCCCACAGCTGAGCAGGATGTAGCCCTCCCCCCACCCAGAAGCAAGCCTCAGCCATTGTGTGCTACACCCTCACCTAACAGGTAGGTAGCCATCTTCACAGGGAGGTGGGTGGGTGTTTGGGAGGCCTGCACTACAACTCCCACCAGGCCCCCTTGTCCCACAGCTGAGCAGGATGGAGCTCTGCCCCCACCCAGAAGCATGCCTCAGCCATTGTGTGCTACACCCTCACCTAACAGGTAGGTAGCCATCTTCACCGGGAGGTGGGTGGGTGTTTGGGAGGCCTGCACTACAACTCCCACCAGGCCCCTTGGCCCACAGCTGAGCAGGATAGAGCACTGCGACCACCCAGAAGCATGCCTCAGCCATTGTGTGCTACACCCTCACCTAACAGGTAGGTAGCCATCTTCACCGGGAGGTGGGTGGGTGTTTGGGAGGCCTGCACTACAACTCCCACCAGGCCCCCTTGGCCCACAGCTGAGCAGGATAGAGCACTGCCCCCACCCAGAACCTTGCCTCAGCCATTGTGTGCTACACCCTCACCTAACAGGTAGGTAGCCATCTTCACCGGGAGGTGGGTGGGTGTTTGGGAGGCCTGCACTACAACTCCCACCAGGCCCCCTTGGCCCACAGCTGAGCAGGATAGAGCACTTCCCCCACCCAGAAGCATGCCTCAGCCATTGTGTGCTACACCCTCACCCAACAGGTAGGTAGCCATCTTCACCGGGAGGTGTGTGGGTGTTTGGGAGGCCTGCACTACAACTCCCACCAGGCCCCCTTGGCCCACAGCTGAGCAGGATAGAGCACTGCCCCCACCCAGAAGCATGCCTCAGCCATTGTGTGCTACACCCTCACCTAACAGGTAGGTAGCCATCTTCACCGGGAGGTGGGTGGGTGTTTGGGAGGCCTGCACTACAACTCCCACAAGGCCCCCTTGGCCCACAGCTGAGCAGGATAGAGCACTGCCCCCACCCAGAAGCATGCCTCAGCCATTGTGTGCTACACCCTCACCTAACAGGTAGGTAGCCATCTTCACCGGGAGGTGGGTGGGTGTTTGGGAGGCCTGCACTTCAACTCCCACCAGGCCCCCTTGGCCCACAGCTGAGCAGGATAGAGCACTGCCCCCACCCAGAAGCATGCCTCAGCCATTGTGTGCTACACCCTCACCTAACAGGTAGGTAGCCATCTTCACCGGGAGGTGGGTGGGTGTTTGGGAGGCCTGCACTACAACTCCCACCAGGCCCCCTTGGCCCACAGCTGAGCAGGATAGAGCACTGCCCCCACCCAGAAGCATGCCTCAGCCATTGTGTGCTACACCCTCACCTAACAGGTAGGTAGCCATCTTTACCGGGAGGTGGGTGGGTGTTTGGGAGGCCTGCACTACAACTCCCACCAGGCCCCCTTGGCCCACAGCTGAGCAGGATGGAGCACTAGTCCCACTCATAGGCGTGTGACGTCTGTGCAGCCGCACATGACACCATGCCACTTAGTCCACAGTCACCAACACAAATAATGCTAAACAGTTGTGTTGTAGTCACCATGCACAAGTCTCTGTTCAAAATTGACCCACATTGTGTACACTGTGCCAGGCATCACACACTGCAACACTAACAACGATCATGCTGCCCTGCAGCAGTGTCTGGCCGTTTGTATGGCAAAGTGCAAATCACCCATGTCATACCACAGTGTTGCAATGTAAACAGTGGAAGTGCAGTGCACACAAAAACTACACTGCAGCTGGGACTCACAATGCTAAACTAAGCAGATCCCAAATGTCCTGCAACACACCCAGCTACCACAGTGCTGCACTGAATTGCAGAACAGCACCTTGTCTGAATTAAATTGTCAAAGGTGTCTTGTTTGGACTACCAATGTGTGTATGCATTGACAATGTTCACATCTCACACTGTCTGTCTGAACAGTGCTGGTATAGTCTGGCCCCAAAACCATACATTGTCTGCACAGGGCTGAGTACATCTCACACACACACCACTGTTGACCACAACATGTCAGTGTATGGATGCCCTGGAACAACTGCTACACCAGTACTGGGCTCATGTTCTCAGGTCCACAAATACCATGAAACCATGACAGTGTGGAAATGTATGCTGTGTGAGATCTTCACCCTGCTGTATGTCACCACTGTGCTACGAGCCCATACCCCTTGCCCTATTGTGCCTTCAAATGTCGGGGAGTGAACCCCACAGCCAGATAGCTGGGACAACAGTGATGGGGGCTATACCCCATGACCAAATGTAATCTGAAATCAATGGGTACAAAAAGCCACACACACATCATGCTCACCACACGTACATTCCATCCAAAGATTTCTACCAAGTCACATAGCCATGTCATTGCTCACCTTCACCCCAAACGGTAGTTAGCCATCTTTACAGTGAGACGGTGCAGTGTGTTTGGCTATCCGTCCCACAAAATGCAACATGCATGCTGTTCCACCACTATGGAGGATGGGACACCACACCCCCAATTAGAAGCATGTGGCAGGCAATGTATGCTACCCACCCAACTCACAGGTAGGTAACCTCATCTCACAGGTCGGGGTGTGTGGGGCTGGGAAGCTTGCACAACAACTCACATGGGCCCACCTGACCGCCAGCACACAAGACCCATTACTTCCTGGCACCAACATGCATGTGTCAGTCATTGCAATGTACACTTCAAAAGAACTGGCATGTGGACATATCATGCTGACTTGTCCCACACTGGACCAAGATGGAAGCCCTCATCCTACACACACGGAGAAGTCTCACAAATACAAGGAAAACACAGCAAACACAACATATCAACAGCCACAACATGCAGCCAGATATGCATTTTAAAAAACATGTTGGCATAGGACACCAGGCCTCTCAATGCACAACTGCACACCCAGATAGCATTGGCAACTATAGTGTGCACACACCTAAGAAAATGAAACTGTGACAGCAACCAAAGTGTGAATGACTGAAACACGTCGATGGAACTCCGAGCACAACCATGCACACCACTACATGCCATCTGACAGTAGCAGTGGTCCAGATCACCTAGGATCTAATTAAAGCAAACTTAAGCATGTATGGAATTGCAAATACAGATATCTACACCACATTGAAAAGGTATGCATGAAACTACAATGCTCACTCACTGTGCAGAGAGAACCGCTACAAGGGCTCTACAAGTGACACATACGCGTAAATGGATGACATATGATAGATCAATAACAGGATGCCAACACGAGACTGTCAATGTCAAAGAATTATATTGTGCATGTCATGTCTTGACAACTCCCAATATGGACAAGTAATGTATGTACCACAACAGCTTGCAATGCATCACTGGATGTCGGTCAATGCTAATTTGTACAGTGAACAACTGCTGGATGTACAAACAGTTGATGTAACACTGCTAACACAAACTTTGATGGGTGCAATACAATGACCATTTCTCATCTGACCCACAGGTGACCAAGAACTCACTGCAGAGGATGACACCACCCTGCAGAGCCAGTCCCCCCCCCCCCAGAACAGAGACAACTGGATGAGGACTCTCTGGAGTCATTGGATGAGGAGCTCCATGCTGGCCCATCTGGGATGGCAGGCCGCAACCAGTCCCAGGCACCCATTGCCCCCCCCCCAACCACATCAGCTGCAGCCCCTGACCATCCTCTGACAGCTGCTGTCACGGCCTGTGTGTCAACCACTACTACCACCACCACCACCACCACCACAGCTGTCCGCAACACCCTCCCTGCCCCAGGGGTTGAGCAGCCCACCACATCGACTGCGGAGGCCAGGGAGAGGATGCAGCGGGCCAATGTGAGGACCGGACAGGACCGTGGCAGCAGTGCAGCTGGTCGGGACAGGCTCATAAAGAGGGGACTGATCCTGGGACGGAAGCCCTGGGCCACATCGACAGAGTCCTTGGGGCATACCAACAGGCCCAGGGACGAATGGGCCGGTTAGAGGAAGAATCTCGGGAGCACCTCCTGCTGCTGAGGTCCATGGACACACGCATGGGACAGATTGTGGACCTCTTGGGGCAGCTAGTGGCCGTTCTGAGGGACAGGCAAGCGCAACATTCTACCCCTCTGCCTCCCCGTTGGGCAGCAGGATGACACTTCATCATCCTCCCCTGCATCCACAGAGGGGGTGAGTCCTCAGACACCACTGCCCCTGCAGCAGTGGCCCCTCCAGTGAAGCGCAAGAGGGGCCGTCCAAGGAAAGGCCAGGGGGACTCACGTGCCCATGCACCTGCCGAACGCTAGTCCCCGAACCAGCCATGATGGCAGACCACTGCACCACTGCATTGACCTTTTGGACTATCCTTCACCACACTGCCATGTGAATGGCATCCATCTTTTGGACTGGGTCTCCACATCATTGTGGGGACTACTCAAGTATCTCATTTACCATGACTGTCAACTCACTTCTTCAATTCCCCCTTCACATTTTCTCCACCCTTGCATGTCACAGTTGTAAATAAATACACCTTACACACATGTTGTTGTGTCTGCTCCGTCTTTAATACAGGATGTGCAACCTTCACCGTGTAGGACATGGTCCAGGGTAATTGAATGTAGGTAACAAGTGAGATGCTGAAGGGACCTAGGGAAAACCGCAGAACAAGAGTCACTTGTATGGGTGTGGCATTGCACACATCACACAACACTTGTCAACAAGGTACTCAGATCTACAAACTTTACACAGAGCAACAGTCACCATAGAGACAATCTGTATCACACTAACCAATCACACATACATTGGCAGGCAGCAATGAGTCAACACCAAGCTGCAGTCAGCAAGCTCACATACACCCACACAGCAACAGCAACACCAACAGACCATTTCGTCCCTTCTACATCGTCACTCACCTTCAAGTGAAGTAGTGGGTGATGAGCTGTCGACGCATGTCGACCCCTTCCTCCTCTCCACTGCCCTCGTCACTGGATCTGGCTTGATTTGCAGGCGGCGGCCTTGGCTGCTCATCATCGTCATCCAGGATCAGGGGTATTGCCTTGCGAATGGCCAGGTTGTGGAGCATGCAGCATGCCACCACTATCTGACACACCTTCCCTGGCGAGTACATAAGGGCCCCCCCAGTACGGTCCAGGCACCAAAATCTTGATTTTAGGAGACCAAATATCCGTTCTATCACACGCCGTGTCCTCCCATGGGCATCATTGTATCGCACATCAGCTGGTGTGACGGGGTTCCGCAATGGGCTCAGCAACCACGGGCGGTTTGGATATGCCGAGTCACCTGGGTGTGAGAGACACAGATTAACCTTGCAGTCCCAAAATGCAACACAACAGCATGTCACACACACACACCACTCTAATCCACTATACATACTCACCCACAAGCCATGCACGCTCAGGAAGCAGATTGGCCATCACCTGAGGAACGATGCTGCTGCGCAAGATGTGGGCATCATGGGCTGAACCGGGAAACTTGGCACACACGTGTGAGATGATCATGTCCGCCAGGCACACCACTTGAACATTTACCGAGTGTGAATGCTTCCTATTGCGGTAAACCTGTTCACGTGCCTGTGGTGGCACAAGCCCAACATGTGTGCAATCAATTGCACCAATGACATGGGGGATATGTCCAAGGGCATAGAAATCGCCCTTCACAGCCACCAACTCAGGCCCCCTGGGAAAATGGATATATCTGTCTTTGTACAGCATCATGGCCGACAGGACATCCCTCAGCACCATGCTGAACATCGGCTGTGACATCCCGCCTGCACTTGCGACCGTGTGCTGGAATGAGCCCGTTGCAAAGAAATGCAGGCATGCCATCACCTTAGATGTTGCGGTGAAAGCTGTTGGATATGTCCGACGTGGCTGCAGGTGGGGCTCCAACATGGCACATAGGTTCTGCAGGGTTTGTCGGTCCAGCCTGAATTTGCGGATTATTTCCTCATTCTCCATGTCTGCCAGGACTGTGAACGGATGATGGATATTGTGCCTCCTCCTCCTAGGACAGATCACAGTGCACAGATGTCAATGCAGAAGACCATGAAATGTGCATCACATCAATTTCTTCTACAGACACATTCCCAAGTCTTACAACATGCACCATTAACCGACAGGGCACTTCACAAGTAGGTTCACATCAGGCACACTACTCGTACACCTGTCCCCTTATCAGCAGCAATTATCTGTGCACCCCCCCGGCTCATTCGCATGCACAGTGTGATATACTAACAGACATGTGTGCATACCTGTGAGTATGACCCCCAGCATATGTTAATAATTGCAATACTATCCGAACACACCATGTTGCTGGCCCTGATACACCTCCCAACACAGGTTGCACATGGCACACATCAACTACACACTGACCACCGGCTGAGCGTGGGGGACACGTGTGTGCATGTGCATTGGACAATGTGCCAGTTGCTGATGCCCCTAGTCCAGTCAATGAGACGACATTGTGCATTACATTGCACACACAGACATTGACCATTATCTCCATATGCTATGCAACACATTAACTGGACAGTCTACATTTCATTACACAGCACGTGACATGGGCGAGTGTATGTGCCCATGCAATGTATTGGCGACCCATATATGGTATGTGTTGGTGACGTGGAGTGACATGTCCCTTATGTGCATTTGCCCTCATGAGGACCCTTCAATTGTTGAGACACTGGGCACTGTACATGTTGGCCTATGCAGAGAGCTGGAGGACACGTTAGGTGCAGCACAGCTACTCCACAACTCCATTAACGCTCACTCCAGGCACTGTCTGGCAGACATATGGCGGTGCCTACTGCCTGGCCACTGAGGTGTGTCACCGCCCATAACCCATGCACGATCGCGGGAGACACCGCCAGATATGTATGTGACAATAGCGGTCACCATGCACCGCTATCCAAATCACGGTCACTCCAGGCACTGTCTGGCAGACATATGGTGGTGCCTACCGCCTGGCCACTGAGGTGTGTCACCGCCCATAACCCAAGCACGATCGCGGGAGACACCGCCAGATATGTATGTGACAATAGCGGTCACCATGCACCGCTACCCAAATCACGGTCACTCCAGGCACTGTCTGGCAGACATATGGCGGTGCCTACCACCTGGCCACTGAGGTGTGTCACCGGCATGGACCATGCCCCTGCAGCCAATGGGAAGCAGCCGCGCGGTAGCCTGATGCGAGTTTGAAAATCGCGGTAGGCGTGCACCACCCCCGCGGAGGCAGTCACTGGAGGCATTCAAAAGATGCACCACCGCGGTAGTGCGCACATGCATCCTACGGTGTGTCACCGGCATGGACCATGCCCCTGCAGCCAATGGGAAGCAGCCTCGCGGTAGCCTGATGCGAGTTTGAAAATCGCGGTAGGCGTGCACCGCCACCGCGGAGGCGGACATTGGATGTATTTGAATGAGGCAGACCTGGTACACCAATTGCAGCACCCTGGGACCACTGACACAGCCCCAGGGGCCTATATATGTGTGGGAGGGCGCACCACATTCCCACAGCTACCAGGGACTGCTGACTGACAACCCTCCACCTGCTGCCTCAAGGGACTGCTGGCTGCCACCCTGCACCTGCTGCTGCTGCCTCAAGGGACTGCTGGCTGCCACCCTGCACCTGCTGCTGCTGTCTCAAGGGACTGCTGGCTGCCACCCTCCACCTGCTGCCTCAAGGGACTGCTGGCTGCCACCCTGCACCTGCTGCTGCTGCCTCAAGGGACTGCTGACTGCCACCCTCAACGTGCTGCTGCT
This sequence comes from Calotriton arnoldi, assembly GCA_963921515.1. Lineage (NCBI taxonomy): Eukaryota > Metazoa > Chordata > Amphibia > Caudata > Salamandridae > Calotriton > Calotriton arnoldi. The sequence goes on from CAWUFW010018564.1 coordinate 95,942, forward strand.
GCCACATGTCCATTGTGATGTCGAGGACTCAGAAGATCCGTGCCAGTCCCTTCACCAGTGAGGAGCTTGGGGTCCTGGTAGACGGGGTGCTTGCACAGTACCCAAGGCTTTATGGCGGCCCTAATGTCGTGGTAAGTCTCCCAGACTGTAAGTGAGAGTGCAGGGTGTGCAGACGTGGGGTGGAGGTGCTTCGGTATGTGTCAGTGGTTGTGGGGCTCTGACATGCACTGCCTATCATGTTTACTACAGCGGGAAGGGCTTGGTGGGCTCTTTCACACGTTACCCTGCATGCCTATCCTGAGTAGAGGGACATGTCCTGTAGTCTCAGCCATACAGTGCAGCTATATTTTGTTGATGCAGGAGTCTGGCCAGTTAGCGTTTGTGTGAATGGCTGTGTTGCTCCCAATTAACCCACTCAGTGTCAGTCGACCTGCCCTGCACAGTCCCCACCGAATGCCACATGTCCACATCACTGCATGTACAGTGTGTACCATGTGTGTTTGGCTCACGCCTCTTCATCTAAGTCCCATCTCTGCCATGTAGATTGCACAGGAGCAGGCGTGGGAGAAGGGTGTGTGTATGACAGTTGTTGTCACTCTATGTGAGTTCCAAGATACAGTGAGGCTTTCACAGGGCTAGGACACTTAGGTCTGCGCAGTGTTGGACACAGTGAGTCCAACAACATGACACATGTTTTGCTATCTTCTCTATGTGTAGTTGTAGGTAACTGCAGACAGTAGCTGCAGGCAGACTACACGTTGCTTGCTGTGTTGGTATCATGCATGTGAATGGGATGTGGAGGTACTGTGTCCACCATCGAACATGCATGCCTGTACGTCTGATTGACCAATGACATTGCACCATGTTCAGAGCAATTGTTGGCTATGTGACAGTTGTAGCTGGAGTTTTGGATGAGTCAGTGTCGTGCTACTGCATTTTCGTTGTGTTGTTATTGTGCACTGTGTCACTGGAACATCACCCCTCTTGTCTCCCATGCCTGCAGCTGAAGGTCCACCAGCGTAAAGCCGTGTGGAGGGCCAATGCCTCCAGAGTCCGGGATCTGGGTGTGTCAAACCGAAGGCGCACCCACTGTCATAAAAGGTGGGACGACATCTGCCGGCTGAGCAAGAACGTGGCCGAGATGACGCTGGGGCTGCTCCCTCGGACTGGCAGGTTGGCTAGGCGCAGCATGACACCACTAATGGCCCGCATCCTGGCTGTCACACAACCTAAGCTGGACAGACGACTGAGGGAGCATCAGCAGCAAGCCAGGGGTGAGTATGTGTTGCAGGCTGCCTTTGGCTGGGAGTGGGTGCATGTGTCTACAGAGTGTGCAAATTGTCAGCTGTGTGACGTTGGTTGTGTGGTGCAATGTTTTGTGAGTGGCCTCTGTGCTGGGTGTATGTGCCATGCTTTTGCCCAAACGGCGCTTCATGAAGTGAGTTTTAGCACTGTGCATCTCTCTTACATTTGGAGTTGTGGCCTTCAGGTACCTTCTGCTGTGGGGTAGTGTGTGAATTCTGATGGATGGGAATGCCAGTGTGCCAACTGTGAATGCGTTTCAATGAATGCGTGCAATTCCAGACCTCAGATGTCTGCCAGTCAGACATCTGAGGCCAATGTGCAACAGTAGATGTGCCCATGGACTCGATATGGTGGATGGCATGTGTGCAGGGTCATTGTGGGCTGGTATGTTGTAGTCTGTGTGGTCCCCTACTGCTCCACACATGTAGGTGATGTGCACCATGTCGTGGTGTTCATCCTTGCCAACATCGGGACAGTGTGTGTGCACAGGCCATTTTGGGGCTGTGTCTGATGTGAGCCAACTGCAGGATGGTGTGCTGTGTGACTGACCTGGGGCACTTATGGCAGGACGTGTGGCGGACATGCACCGTTGTGTAGAAATTTTGGGTGTCAAGATATATGTGTGCACAGGGTGGCATGCAATGTGCTGCACACCTCTTCCTAGGATGCAGATGTATTGGCACGTGTTAGTTCTGTTGATGCCACTCATCTCACAGTACTTCTCTCTCCTATGCAGCATCTCCCGTATGTGCAGAGGGAGAGGGGACGGACACCAGTGGTGAGGCTTCCACTGCAACAGCCGCACCGGAGCTGACTGACACAGATGTGACCAGCGCCGAGGAGGGGGATAGGAGTCTGCTAGAGGATTCACAGCTGGAGACACAAAGCTCTACCTCATCTGACGCCAGCGGTGACACATCCATGTTGGGGGTACAGGGAACGGGGACTCTGCCTCCTCTTCCGCCACACAGCGTCCAGTGCCCAGCCTCCCTTCAACCTCCACTGGTGCTGCCCGTGTCCGCACGAGTAGGAAGGGAAGAGTCACCTTCACCCCAGGCAGAGCTGCCCCAGCCCATGTCAGCCCTGCTGCCCTCAGTGCAGAAGCAGTCGAGCTATTGCGCCAGCTGTGTGTGGGGCAGACAGCACTTCTCAATGCCTTCAAAGAGCACGACAAAAAGTTGGGGCAGGTTATAGCTTTCATGGAGGGCTTACATTCCGACGTAGGTGGGCTACACCGGACTGTGCAGTCCTTGTCATCAACTGTGACAGCAGCCCTGCAACAGGCACATAGTCAGGGAGCGGCTCCCAGCACTCGGTCCGGCCCCGTGTCACTGTGCACCTCTGACGACAGTGACAATGCCCAACGGACCCCAAAGTCCCGATACAGAACCCGCAGCACACAGGAGCAGCAGCAACCCAAGCGTACTAGGGCACAGACACCATCCCCACATAAGAGTAAGGCCACCCCAGAGCGCAGAGAGAAAAGCCCATCAGGCGACAGCAAGGGCCACAAAGCAAAGAAAAAAGCATCAGGGTCACAGGCCTCACCTTCCTCCCCTGCCAAAGACTCCCCTGTCCCAAAGACGTCTCGCAGAGGCAAAAAGACAGTTTCCACACACACTGAGAAGGTGTTGCCTGCAAACATTACACAGGATGAGGGCCCCATGGGTAATCCATCCTTGACCTCCACTCCCATCCCAAGCCCTGTGAAGCCAGCACGGGAGGACACTGTAGGGGGCAAAGCTGGTGGACAGAGGGAGGCAGGGCGGCGGCAAACACCAGGCAAGCGCACAGCGGGTTCCAGCATGTCCCCAGAGGGGGGGTCACCAGCCACACCAGAATCAGCTTTGTTGTTGGGGTCACCTGTTGTGTCTGCCACAGTTCCCCTCAATCCCCAGACAGGGAAGCCTTTCAGGATCCCCAAGAAGTGGAGAGGCACCCCTCCACAATCTCCAGCACACACTGTGTCTCACCAGGGCATGAGTCCACCTCCCCGGGCCACCACCCCACCTGGTCCAAGCAGCCCCCAGCTACCACATGCACAGTTGGCTCTTCCACAGTTGTTACTCCCACTGCCCAGGGTAGTCTGCCAACAGACCCCAACACACAGTCAGCTCCAAGTCCGACAGACAGCCCCATCTGAGTGGTGGTCACCCTCACACACCTGTCTGTCCACAGGGGTGCGTGTGATGCCCATTGTCAGGCCCATTACTCTGTTGCTGGGCATGGCATGGTAGAGTTGCATACATTCCCTGTGTAGCTTCTGATGTAACTACTCTGCACATTGTACTTGCCTTGTGTTTCACTGCTGTGTGCCCCCTGCCTGTGCAGCTTCTCATGGACTCACTCTGCACTTTGTCCTGCCCACTGGCCTTGCTGTTCACTGCTGTTTGCCACTTGCCTGTGCAGCTTCTGATGTAACTACTCTGCACATTGTACTTGCCTTGTGGTTCACTGCTGTTTGCCCCCTGCCTGTGCAGCTTCTCATGGACTCACTCTGCACTTTGTCCTGCCCACTGGCCTTGCTGTTCACTGCTGTTTGCCACTTGCCTGTGCAGCTTCTGATGTAACTACTCTGCACATTGTACTTGCCTTGTGGTTCACTGCTGTTTGCCCCCTGCCTGTGCAGCTTCTCATGGACTCACTCTGCACTTTGTCCTGCCCACTGGCCTTGCTGTTCACTGCTGTTTGCCACTTGCCTGTGCAGCTTCTGATGTAACTACTCTGCACATTGTACTTGCCTTGTGGTTCACTGCTGTTTGCCCCTGCCTGTGCAGCTTCTCATGGACTCACTCTGCACATTGGACTGGCCACTGGCCTTGCTGTTCACTGCTGTGTGCCCCCTGCCTGTGCAGCTTCTCATGTGCCTCACCTGCACTGTGTCCTGGCCACTGGCCTTGCTGTTCACTGCTGTTTGCCCCTTGCCTGTGCAGGATCTCATGTACCTCACCTGCACTGTGTCCTGGCCACTGGCCTTGTTGTTCACTGCTGTTTGCCCCCTGCCTGTGCAGCTTCTCATGGACTCACTCTGCACATTGGACTGGCCACTGGCCTTGTTGTTCACTGCTGTTTGCCCCTTGCCTGTGCAGCTTCTCATGTACCTCACCTGCACTGTGTCCTGGCCACTGGCCTTGTTGTTCACTGCTGTTTGCCCCTTGCCTGTGCAGCTTCTCATGTACCTCACCTGCACTGTGTCCTGGCCACTGGCCTTGTTGTTCACTGCTGTTTGCCCCTTGCCTGTGCAGCTTCTCATGTACCTCACCTGCACTGTGTCCTGGCCACTGGCCTTGCTGTTCACTGCTGTTTGCCACTTGCCTGTGCAGCTTCTGATGTAACTACTCTGCACATTGTACTTGCCTTGTGGTTCACTGCTGTTTGCCCCCTGCCTGTGCAGCTTCTCATGGACTCACTCTGCACATTGGACTGGCCACTGGCCTTGCTGTTCACTGCTGTGTGCCCCCTGCCTGTGCAGCTTCTCATGTACCTCACCTGCACTGTGTCCTGGCCACTGGCCTTGCTGTTCACTGCTGTTTGCCCCTTGCCTGTGCAGCTTCTCATGTACCTCTCCTGCACTGTGTCCTGGCCACTGGCCTTGTTGTTCACTGCTGTTTGCCCATTGCCTGTGCAGGATCTCATGTACCTTACCTGCACTGTGTCCTGGCCACTGGCCTTGTTGTTCACTGCTGTTTGCCCCCTGCCTGTGCAGCTTCTCATGGACTCACTCTGCACATTGGACTGGCCACTGGCCTTGTTGTTCACTGCTGTTTGCCCCTTGCCTGTGCAGCTTCTCATGTACCTCACCTGCACTGTGTTCTGGCCACTGGCCTTGTTGTTCACTGCTGTTTGCCCCCTGCCTGTGCAGCTTCTCATGGACTCACTCTGCACATTGGACTGGCCACTGGCCTTGTTGTTCACTGCTGTTTGCCCCTTGCCTGTGCAGCTTCTCATGTACCTCACCTGCACTGTGTCCTGGCCACTGGCCTTGTTGTTCACTGCTGTTTGCCCCTTGCCTGTGCAGCTTCTCATGTACCTCACCTGCACTGTGTCCTGGCCACTGGCCTTGTTGTTCACTGCTGTTTGCCCCCTGCCTGTGCAGCTTCTCATGGACTCACTCTGCACATTGGACTGGCCACTGGCCTTGTTGTTCACTGCTGTTTGCCCCTTGCCTGTGCAGCTTCTCATGTACCTCACCTGCACTGTGTCCTGGCCACTGGCCTTGTTGTTCACTGCTGTTTGCCCCTTGCCTGTGCAGCTTCTCATGTACCTCGCCTGCACTGTGTCCTGGCCACTGGCCTTGTTGTTCACTGCTGTTTGCCCCCTGCCTGTGCAGCTTCTCCTGGACTCACTCTGCACATTGGACTGGCCACTGGCCTTGTTGTTCACTGCTGTTTGCCCCTTGCCTGTGCAGCTTCTCATGTACCTCACCTGCACTGTGTCCTGGCCACTGGCCTTGTTGTTCACTGCTGTTTGCCCCTTGCCTGTGCAGCTTCTCATGTACCTCACCTGCACTGTGTCCTGGCCTTGTTGTTCACTGCTGTTTGCCCCCTGCCTGTCCAGCTTCTCATGAACTCACTCTGCACATTGGACTGGCCACTGGCCTTGCTGTTCACTGCTGTGTGCCCCCTGCCTGTGCAGCTTCAAATGGACTTAATCTGCACATTGGACTGGCCACTGGCCTTGCTGTTCACTGCTGTGTGCCCCCTGCCTGTGCAGCTTCTCATGGACTCACTCTGCACATTGGACTGGCCACTGGCCTTGCTGTTCACTGCTGTTTGCCCCTTGCCTGTGCAGCTTCTCATGTACCTCACCTGCACTGTGTCCTGGCCACTGGCCTTGTTGTTCACTGCTGTTTGCCCCTTGCCTGTGCAGCTTCTCATGTACCTCACCTGCACTGTGTCCTGGCCACTGGCCTTGTTGTTCACTGCTGTTTGCCCCTTGCCTGTGCAGGATCTCATGTACCTCACCTGCACTGTGTCCTGGCCACTGGCCTTGTCGTTCACTGCTGTGTGCCCCCTGCCTGTGCAGCTTCTCATGGACTCACTCTGCACATTGGACTGGCCACTGGCCTTGTTGTTCACTGCTGTTTGCCCCCTGCCTGTGCAGCTTTTTATGTAAATACTGTGCATATTGAAATGCCCACTGGCTTTGCTGTTGCCCAAATTTGTTGGCTCTATATGCAAATTGTGAATAAACACAGTTGGTCCTGCAGTGAGTTGTGTCAGTGTCCTTACTGAATAAAGTTGTTTCTGTGTGTGCATGGTTTACTGTGTCACAGGCTCAGTATGCCACGTCGACATTGCCAATGGGTTGTGTCACATTTCATTTTTTTGCAGGGGTGGGAGGCACTTCATTTCTACATGACTGTGATACTTATGGGTGCAGTGCAGGTGGTTGGCAATGAAATGTTGTAGTCATCTTCCTTCTTGGATCATGTTATCTATGGTGGACACATGTCAGGTTTGTGGGCAATGGCAGCACAGGGTGGGAGTTTGGGCACAGGCTTACAGGCAGGCAGGCCAGGGTCATGGGGTCTGTGTGAGCTTCCTTTCTGTGTGCCAATCAGTGTCGGTGTATGGACATCTTGTGGTGATGAGTTATCCAGGTCCCATGGCTTACTTCCAATGTGTGCACTTGGGTGGTGGAGAAGTGTATGGTGTGAAGGGGGTGACTTTGTTGTGACTGTGGATGTGTGTGCACATGCATTGTCAACTACTGCCATGTGTGACCCTGGAGTGGTGTGCCTGTATGTGTACTTGTTTAGCCCTGTGGTTGTGTTTTGTGCACATGGCAGTATTGTGTGTTGCTGTTGTGGGAGGAGGTATGTGTGACATATCCTACTTGTGCTTGGCTGTCATGTAGTGTGTCACTGGGCCCTGTGTGTTGTGCAGCAGACATTGTCTTGTCCAGTATTTGGATGCCTATGTGTGGCTGGTCAGTGTTTGAGTTCAGGGCCTTCCTTACATCCCTGTGCCTATACATGGGTGTCCTTGCTGTCTCCAGGAGTTGTTGCATTGGGGTGACCGTGGTTTGTGTTGACTGACTGTGTCAGCCATGTGTGCTGTGATGGGCTGTGTGTGTTCTCACATGTGTCTTGTCTTGCATGTGCATCACACATGCTTGATGGTTGTGTCACTGCCCTTCCATTTGTGGGCACCTCACTTTGGCTTTCCTATATGTTGTCCTCCATTACTGCTGGCATGTGGTGTGTGTATGTAGCTGTGAGTCAGGGTGGTGTGTGTGTGTGTGACTTGTCAGGTAGTGTGTGCAGTGAAGTGTTTGGTCCTCATCTGTGTGTGTGTACATTTTGTGCCTGCCCTCAGTGTTCTTGGCTTGTGTGTGATGTTGTTGTGGTGTGTGTGTTGGCTGGGGCCTGGGCTTCTGTGCTATGTGTTCCTTTGCAAAGGGTCCTGCTGTGGCTGTATATGCAGTTGTTGGGACGTGGGGCATGGTGTGGCTGTAGTTGTGTGGTTGTTGTGCAGGAGTGGCACTTGTGAGGCACATGTTGTGTCCCTTCAGGGAGGTAGCTGGTGTGTTGTGGATGGAGTTGTGGCTCTGTGCAATTTGTACGGTGCCCTTGGCATGCGCTGGCCCTGTGCTCTGCGTTGTGTGCATGGTTTCATGCACACTGACCGCGGCGGTGACGTGACCGGGACATTTGTTCATGAATGCGGTACATGGGTGGGCAGTATGTGGCGCGATGTTTTTGTGACAGGTGGGACATGTGTGTGTGCAGTGATGGCTGTGTGCCTGTCCCCACAGGGGTGTGTGGTGTTCCCATGCGATGTTTTTCCCCCTGGAGCTGTGTATTGTGTTACTTGCACTGTTGTGTCTGTACGTACCTGCGGAGGCGTCCGTGGCGGTGGATAACTTGCAGGTGGTGGATCATGTACAGCACCGGGAAGGCGTGTAGGGCGGGATCCATCGCGGTGTGTCCCGGGTGTTTCTTTTCTGTCTCCGCTGTGATGTCTCCGCCGTCTTTCGCTGTGCGGTTTCTCCGTCGCGGTGCGCTGCCCTGTTTCCGGCATCGTGATATCTTCGGCGTACGGGACGTCATTCCCGCACGGCGGTGTGTGGTGATTGGCTCACTCCGCCGCGGTGGCGGGCGCTGTTCGATGGCGGTCGGCGTCACACCGCGGCGGACGGTAAATGCCTATGTTTTCCCATCCTAATATGGCGGCCGTGAAGACCGCTGCTGGCGTGCGGAAAAAGGCATTTTTCCGCACCACCGCCACCGCGGTCGTGCCTCCGCCAGACATCCTAATAGACCCCTAAGTTTAAAAAAGTAGTTCAAAACTGTAAAAAAAGAAACAATTGCTAAAAAAACAACCAAAACATTTGTATCAAAGAAGAAACAAAAAACACACACAAAATACCCGAGGCAAAACTATGCATCTACTGTCTTCTACACACAACTGGAGGTGGTGTGTAGACTGGATAAGGGTGGAGGATTTCACAAAGTTGGGCACAACATCTAGTCAGAGACCAGGTCTTTTGCCCAATCCTCTACTGCATATGGCCGTGCTCCATCTGCAGAGGGTCTCCCCACTTGAAGAAGGAGTTACACATCCTAAGGGTATAATATGATAAAACAGCAATTCACAAAGGTTAAAGTGACGTTATAGTTTGGTGACTAAGTCATACAAGAAGTAATATTTAAAAACAAAAAAAACACTGAAATTCACCAGTTATAGTTAAGCGAGCTATCTCTAATTTGCACCGTCATGCTCTGCTTATGACCTCACATAATATATCACTGATTACATGTTAAATACCATCACTGATGTCATTTCAAATGACATCATTGATGATATCACTGATGACATCATCCAAGCTACTGCAATTCAAATCACTTTGTGAAACTTTAAACCATTTTAAAAACTAAGGGGCATATTCTCAATGACTCATCGCCTAGTTAGCGGCACTTTATCGCAGCCAAAGTGGCGATAAATTTATCGCACCATTCACAAGCTGGTGTTAACAGCCCATGACAGCATTTTACCCGCGATAGCAGCCGCAAAAAACATCACCACAGATGACCCCCGCAACTATGGCTAATGAGATGCAGAGTAGGCGTACCCATGCAAAAAGCCGCGAAAACACCACTCCGCAACATTCTCAACGACCAGCCAGATTGGCGATAAGACCACAAAACAGGCAATAAGGCCCGTTAGCAGCAGGAAACTAACACCTGCTCTGACCTGGTGCAAAGTCGGACCACAGCCTGCACCACTAAATGGAGCCCAGCCCAGAGCCACACCTGAAGGGCAACAGATGCCATGGAGCCACTGATCATGCAGCCCAGTGCCCCAACAGGGCCACAACAGCCACCGCCACCACCCCCAGGACCCCCCCCCGGCCCCTCCCCCGGCCAAAGACATGCCACATCAACTACACGGAATCATGTACCAAATAATCTGCCTGATGTCGCACAATCACATTTGGTGGCATGCATGTGTCACCCATAGAGAGAACACGAAATGCACCCAACTGCAAGCAATTCCTTTATTTTCGCCAGGACACAAACACGGGTGTGCCTCCCCGACGCGTTTCAGTTTAAACACCTTAATCATGGGATCCAGCGGCAACAGTCAATTTTACGAAAGCGCTGACTTTGTTTTTTACCTGTTGAGGGACAACCAATAGGAAAAGTTCTCAATGCATGCTGGTCTTCTCACTGCATTATGGTTAAGCTGGTACAACACAGTCCTTTCAATTATACATTCAGGTATGCAGCCGCTTTCAAAACATGATAAATCATTTTATGTCCATCATTTTAAAACCCAAGTGGGTTCACCTTATTTGTGTCCTTTAAAAGTTTCACCAGCTTGCAGTCCCAAAGTCACCATGTATTCATGGCGATACGGGCCCTCTACGCAGTTCATCTGCGATGGCTCCAGCCACCCATCTTTCTTCAGGCAGCACGGTACCAATATTATCGAGGTAGTGCACTTGCAGGCGCCGTTGGGCTGCGGCGTCAATTTATGAAAAGAAACTCTCCAATACCCATAGAGAGAACACGAAATGCACCCAACTGCAAGCAATTCCTTTATTTTCGCCAGGACACAAACACGGGTGTGCCTCCCCGACGCGTTTCGGTTTAAACACCTTAATCATGGGTTCCAGCGGCAACAGTCAATTTTACGAAAGCGCTGACGTTGTTTTATACCTGTTGAGGGACAACCAATAGGAAAAGTTCTCAATGCATGCTGGTCTTCTCACTGCATTATGGTTAAGATGGTACAACACAGTCCTTTCAATTATACATTCAGGTATGCAGCCGCTTTCAAAACATGATAAATCATTTTATGTCCATCATTTTAAAACCCAAGTGGGTTCACCTTATTTGTGGCCTTTAAAAGTTTCACCAGCTTGCAGTCCCAAAGTCACCATGTATTCATGGCGATACGGGCCCTCTACGCAGTTTATCTGCGATGGCTCCAGCCACCCATCTTTCTTCAGGCAGCACGGTACCAATATTATCGAGGTGGTGCACTTGCAGGCGCCGTTGGGCTACGGCGTCAATTTATGAATAAACTCTCCAATACCCATAGAGAGAACACAAAATGCACCCAACTGCAAGCAATTCCTGTATTTTCGCCAGGACACAAACACGGGTGTGCCTCCCCGACGCGTTTCAGTTTAAACACCTTAATCATGGGTTCCAGCGGCAACAGTCAATTTTACGAAAGCGCTGACGTTGTTTTATACCTGTTGAGGGACAACCAATAGGAAAAGTTCTCAATGCATGCTGGTCTTCTCACTGCATTATGGTTAAGATGGTACAACACAGTCCTTTCAATTATACATTCAGGTATGCAGCCGCTTTCAAAACATGATAAATCATTTTATGTCCATCATTTTAAAACCCAAGTGGGTTCACCTTATTTGTGTCCTTTAAAAGTTTCACCAGCTTGCAGTCCCAAAGTCACCATGTATTCATGGCGATACGGGCCCTCTACGCAGTTCATCTGCGATGGCTCCAGCCACCCATCTTTCTTCAGGCAGCACAGTACCAATATTATCGAGGTGGTGCAGTTGCAGGCGCCGTTGGGCTACGGCGTCAATTTATGAAAAGAAACTCTCCAATACCCATAGAGAGAACACAAAATGCCATATGATGCCTCATATAGAATGATGAGGATTCTAATAGCTAATTCTGAGAGAAGGGTAAAAAAGATCAGAGAAGAGATAGTCAAACTTGAGAAAGAAATATCTGAATTAAATCTGAAAGAGGCTACTTCAAAAAATTACGATATTTTGAAGAAGGAACTTATTGCCTATCAAATTTACCTGAAAGATAAAAAACAGAAAAAGATTATAAGGGATGAAATTGATTATGAACGGGGATTTTTTATTAACTGTTGCAATCTGAATTTGTTTGGAGTGCTGGATCACATTTGTGTTTTGATGTCATCAGTGATGTCACTGACCATGTCATGAGTGATGTAATATGTGACGTCATCAGCAGTGCATTGCGGGGGCGCGAGTTATAGTTAGCTGAACTAACTATAACGGGGGAATTTCACGGGTTTTGTACGAGTGAAATGTCCAACTAACTATAACTGTCCCTAAAACTATGGTTTTTTCAGTGAATTTCAAAGGTTTTTAAATGCTAATTTCTAACTATAACGTGTCTGAAACCTATGGTTTTTTCAGTGAATTTCAAAGGTTTTTTAAATGCTAATTTCTAACTATAACGTGCCTGAAACCTATGGTTTTTTAAGTGAATTTCAAAGGTTTTTTAAATGCTAGTTTATAACTATGCCTACAGAGGTAGGACATGTGAAGAAAGAAGAAAAACGCACAGAAAGAAGCAAAAGAAATGCAGAAAGAAGCAACAGAAGTCCACAAAGACGAAGAAAAGTGCAGGAAGAAGCAAAAGATGTGCAGAAAGAACCAACAGAGGAGCAGAAAGAGGCCTTGTTCCAAAATCATCCTATGCCCACAACTTTTTCAGACGTGTACTGGTGGTAACTGACTCTGACTAACCAGAGCCAGTGCTATGCTAAAAGACACTTAGAATACAGTGAAAACACCTACATACACTAGGGAACACTATGCGTTGGGGTACCCCTGTGATTAGCATGACCTCCTCTGTAAGTCCCTAGTACATAATAGGGCAGGGGGATTAAAACTACCTCTTAAAACGCGCTACAGGGCGCGTTTGCACAGTGGTGAAGGGAGGGGGCCTGAGGTGACATGTGTGCAAACGCGCCCCGTGGCGCATTTTAAGTTGCAGGATTAAGTCCCCTTAAATCCTGAGTGTCCCTGGGGCCCAACTAGCCCCCCAGGTACCTACAGTTAGGACCACAGAGCTGAGTTGCAGAGAGGCGTTCCGAGGCCACGCACCTTTTTTCACCTCTCTGCAACGCAACTCTGTTGTGCTTACTGAAGGTACCTGGTGGGCTAGTTGGACTCCAGTGACCCTCAGGATTGAAGGGGACTTAATCCCCCAACTTAAAACGCGCCACAGGGCCTGTTTGCACACATGTCACCTCAAGCCCCGCCCCCTCCCTTCACCACTGTGCAAACGCGCCCCGTGGTGCGTTTTAAGTTGGGGGATTAAGTCCCCTTGAATCATGAGGGTCCCTGGGGTCCAACTAGCCCACCCTGTACCTCCAGTATGCGCCAGGGAGCTGCGTTGCAGAGAGGTGTTCAGAGGCCACGCCCCCTTTTACACCTCTCTGCAACGCAGCTCTGTGGCGCTTTCTGGACGTACCTGGTGGGCTAGGTTGGCCCCAGAGACCCTCAGGATTGAAGGGGATTTAATTCCCCATCTTAAAACGCGCCACAGGGTGTGTTTGCACACATGTCACCTCAGGCCCCGCCCCCTCCCTTCACCACTGTGCAAACGCGCCCCGTGGCGCGTTTTAAGTTGGGGGATTACCTCCCCTTGAATCCTGAGGGTCCCTGGGGTGCAACTAGCCCACCAGCTACCTCCATTAAGCGCCACAGAGCTGCGTTGCAGAGAGGTGTAAAAAGGGGCATGGCCTCAGAACACCTCTCTGCAACGCAGCCCCCTGGCGCATACTGGAAGTTCCTGGTGGGCTAGTTGGCCCCCAGGCACCCAGTATTCAAGGGGAATTCGTTCCCCCTCTGCAAACGTGCCAGGGGGCGCGTTTGCAGAGTGCTGCCAAGGAGGGGGCGTGGCCTCCGGCGCGATGCCGGTCTTTTTATATATATATATTTTTTTTAAAAGAGGGCTGTGTGGCCCCCCTTCTTTTTAATTATTTTGGGCCCTGGGGACCCCATCCCCCAGGGCCTGACCACCTTTTATTTATTTTTTTAAAAATGGAACGGGAAGGGGACTGCGTGGGCCCCCCTCCCGTGGCCAATTTCGGCCCGGGGACCCCATCCCCCGGGTCATTGCCACATATTTTATTTTTATTTTTCATGGAGGGGGGCTGCGTTGCCCCCCTCCTCAGGCCTCCTTAGGCCCCGGAGACCCCATCCCCCGGGGCCGGCCTTTTCTAAAAAAAAAAAAAAATTGTTGATAATTTGGGGGAGGGGGGCCACGTGGCCCCCCTCCCGGGCCACTACTTGCCACGGGGACCCCATCCCCCAGGGCTGGCCCTATCCTTTGGGGACCGTGGGGGGACCCCAACTCCCCCACGGTCCCGCCGGCTCCCCGCCTCCTGCGGGAGCCGGCATTGCTTTTCCACACGGGGAACTGCTAAGATGCAGCTCCCCGTGTGGGAAGCTAATTGCCTTGAATTTTGGAAGAGAGAGCAGGTTTCCTGCTCTCTCTTCCAAAATTCAAGCAAGATTTGCTATGACAGGACGGGAGCCGCGAGGCTCCCGTCCTCTCATAGCAAACTACAGTGTCCCGGGGGTGAGCACCCCGGGACACTGCAGAGAGCCGGCCCTGGGGGTGGCGGTCCCCAGGGCCATCACTGGCTCCAGGAGGGGGCCATGCGGCCCCCTCCCAACATCTTGAAAGCCCCGGGGAGGTGGTGGTCCCCAGGGCTCTGGGGGTCCATAACAGACCCCCATATTTAAATATTTAGTGCCCCGGGGAGGTGGCGGTCCCCGGGGCATGTGGGGGGGCTGGAGCCCCCCCACACAGGTAATTATAATGTAAAAATAGAAGCCCCGGGGGGTGGCAGTCCCCGGGGCTGCGGGAGGGCCCAGAGCCCTCCCGCACCATTTTTTTTTTAAAGCCCCGGGGGTGGCGGTCCCTGGGGCTTGGGGGGGCATTAGAGGCTGCCCCACATATTATGAATAAACCCCCGCATGCCCCCGGGACTTGGCCCACTTGGGGGCCAATTAACAACAAAGCGCGGGAGCCCGCGCTTCGTTTTTTTTTTTTACGGCGGTATCCGCTCATCCTAAGCGCATCCCGCCGATTTTTAAAAAAAATCTTTTTTTTGGCCCTGGGGGTCGTTGTGGGACCCCTGAGCAGGCCTAGGGGTCAGGGTGTTTCTACCTTGCCCCTTTTCTTGTTTTGCGCACTTGTTTTACTGCTTTCTTGTGCCTCAGTTCTACCGAGGCACAAGATGGCTGCCAACACTTCCTGGTTTGGAGTGTTGACAGCCAATTAGCATACAGCTCGTGATCGGGAGGGTGCGCGGATCCTACGCGGCCATAGATATATATGTGATTTTACTTTCGATTTTCTCAGGAACTACTGAACGGATTTACACCATTTAAGCAAAGGCACGACTCTGAACCAAGGGCTACCTTTTTGCCAAATTTGGTGTAATTCCGTTCAGCAGTTCGAGGCTGTAGCTGCGACTGAAAGGTTCCTATGGAAAATTGCATGGGGAAAACACGTTTTGGGACCCCCCTTTTTCTCGGCCCCCACTTGACGAATCACCCCAAGACTTTCAGGATAGGAGCGGACCGGAGCGCCCACGAGTTTTGAAAATTTCGCGAAGATTCGTCAACCGGCGCCAACGTTATTTCAAATAGAATGTTGTGAATTTCCTATGGAAAATAGGTCCTAACTATAACTATCTACTGGCGACCGCCAGTAGATAATATATATATATATTATCTACTGGCGGTCGCCAGTAGATAGTTATAGTTAGGACCTATTTTCCATAGGAAATCCGCGACATTCTATTTGAAATAACTCTTGCGTCGGTTGACGAATCTTCAGCGAAATTTTCAAACTTTATGGCCCGCTCCAGTCCGCTCCTACCCTGAAAGTCTCAGGGTGATTCGTCAAGCGGGGGCCGAGAAAAAGGGGGTCCCAAACGTGTTTTCCCCATTCATTTTCCCATAGGAAACTTTAGACACGGCTACAGCCCGAACTGCTGAACGGAATTACACCAAATTTGGCAAAGAGGTAGTTCTTGGTTCATAAAGAACCCTTTTTGTTAAATGGTGTAAATCCGTTCAGTAGTTGCTGAGAAAATCAAAAGTAAAAGTACATATATATCTATGGCCGCGTCGGATTCGCGCACCCTCCCGATCACGAGCTGTCTGCTAATTGGCTGTCAACACTCCAAACCAGGAAGTGTTGGCAGCCATCTTGTTCCTCAGTAGAACCGAGGAACAAGAAAGCAGTAAAAAAGTGCGCAAAACGCACAAAGGGGCAGGGTAGAAACACCCTGACCCCCTAGGTCTGCTCAGGGGTCCCACAAGGACCCCTGGGCAGAAAAAAGCATTTTTTTTTAAATCGGCAGGATGCGCTCAGGGAGCGCGAATCTTGCCGAAAAAAAAATCAAAGGGCGGTCTCCCGCGCTTCGATTGTATTTTGCCCCCGGGTGGCCCAAGTCCCGGGGGCATGGTGGGGGTTAAATTTATGTATGGGGGTCCTCAAGGGCCCCCAAGCCCCGAGGACCGCCACCCCCAGGGCTTTCTTTTTAAAATGGTGCGGGAGGGCTCTGAGCCCTCCCGCAGCCCCGGGACCACCACCTCCCGGGGCTTCTTTTTTTTTGTTTTTCCTGTGTGGGGGGGCTCGAGCCCCCCACACGCCCCGGGACCGCCACCTCCCGGGGCACTAACAAATTAAAATGGGGGTCCGTTTTGGACCCCGAAGCCCGGGGACCACCACCTCCCGGGGCTTTGCTGATGTGGGGAGGGGGCCGCGCGGCCCCCCTCCTGGAGCCTGTGGTGGCCCTGGGGACTGCCACCCCCAGGAGCCGGCTCCTGCAGTGTCCCGGGTGCCTACCCCGGGACACTGCTGTTTGCAATGACAGGACGGGAGCCTCGCGGCTCCCGTCCTGTCATTGCAAACTGCTTGGATATTGGAAGAGAGCAGGGAAACCTGCTCTCGCTGCCAATATCCAAAGACAATTGCTTTTCCACATGGGGAGCAGCATGTTAGCTGCTCCCCATGTGTAAGCAATGCCGGCTCCCGTAGGACACGAGGAGCCGGCGGGACTGTGGGGGTTTGGGGACCCCACACAGTCCCCAAATAGAGGCCAGGCCCCGGGGGATGGGGTCCCCGGGGCAAGTAGTGGCCCGGGAGGGGGCCACGCGGCCCCCTCCCCAGGAATAATTTTTTAAAAAAAATAAAAAATAAAAAAAGGGGGTAAGGCCCTGGGGGATGGGGTCCCCAGGGCCCAAAAATAAGAAAAAGGAAGGGGGCCACACAGCCCCCTTCAGGGGAAAAAAAAAACGATCGGCCCGCAGGCCCCGCCCCCTTCCTTCACCACTCTGCAAACGCGCCCTGGCGCGTTTGCAGATGGGAAGTAATTCCCCTTGAATACTGGGGGTCCTGGAGACCAACTAGCCCACCAGGAACCTCCAGTATGCGCCAGAGGCTGCGTTGCAGAGAGGTGTACAGAGGCCACGCCCCTTTATACACCTCTCTGCAATGCAGCTCTGTGGCGCTTTGGAGGTACATGGTGGGCTAGTTGGCCCCAGGAACCCTCAGGATTCAAGGGGACTTAATCCCCAACCTAAAACGCGCCACGGGCGCGTTTGCACAGTGGTGAAGGGAGGGGCGGGGCTTCAGGTGACATGTGTGCAAACAGGCCCCGTGGCGCGTTTTAAGATGGGGAATTAAATCCCTTCAATCCTGAGGGTCCCTGGGGGCCAACTAGCCCAACAGGTACTTCCAGAAAGCGCCACAGAGCTGCATTGCAGAGAGGTGTAAAAATGGGTGTGGCCTCTCTACACGTCTCTGCAACGCAGCCCCCTGGCGCATACACAAACAAAAAAAGAAGAAGAAACCGGAAAAACCCAAGAAAGAAATTAGAAACACCAAGTGAATATTGTTATTCTCAAGAAAAGCCCGACATATAAGCCAATAAAAGAATTAGTCTATATTATTAATTTCAAACAAAGTTCTAAACAGACTCCAACGGTTAGAGACATCAGACCACACCTACACAGTGCCTGACACAACCTTAGCGCGCAAACACACTAAGGTATATGTCCCATATACCCAGAAGAAAAAAGGACCACGCTAAAACCTCACCAAGATAGGAATCCTCCAATCTTACAGTGATCACTGACGTACCACAATCACTGCTTGATACACTAAAAAATATAAATGGTAACACACGCAACATATCAGTGAAATGACGTTACTTTAATTTACAAGACACCAAATAATCAAAATCAAAATATGATTCAAAATACCTTTGCAACAGTACGTAAATCTTTCATCAGTTCCCAATAATGGATATGATAAATTCCTCAATTTATTCGACATTTAAAATCAGTGGTTCCCAATTGCTGCAAAAAATGCAAAAAATTACCTCTAATGTACCGCATGTATATGGAACTCATTTAGACATATACTATTAACCACAGCATCCGCCTTCATTTACCTTAAAATATGTGAAATCCGCAATTTATTTTGAGAATCCAGATTAATATTTCTCGTATGTTCACTATGATAGGTGAAACTCCAAGTACTGTAAGGAAAATAATATTAACTTCGTTAAGTTAATATGTACGTCATCAGGCCGGCATACATCCTAACAATGTCATCTTCATTAGTTTATTCCATTAAAGTAAAAACAGCCCCCTATTTCTGAATGATGTCCATTTCTCATCTAATATCGTAACGTAGGCGATTTCCTAATATATCACATATGTTTTTAATAAACTTTGATGTAATACGACACTAGCAACATCACACATATTTCACTTTGGCAAATAGACAAGACAGACCGCTGGTAAATTAAAACCAAACCACACGATTAGTTTAGCGCAGCACCAGCAGCATCACACAAGTGATAATCTATCACACACATTTTAGTGAACTTAATGAGATACGACACTGGCAACATCTCGCACATGCAACTAATAGGCACAACAAACCGCTGGTAAATTAAAATCAAACCACACGATTAGCTTTAGCGCGACACTAACAGCATCATGCCAGTTTTGGTTGCGCAGATACCGGACCGCCAGTTAGTTAAAACAATAACCACATATGTGAAAGGCAGTATATATGTGTGTTGGAGTATATAAATGGCTATAAGTGAGAGTGTGTGATTGTGAGAGTGGCTATATGGATGAGTGTGTGCTTGCATCAGTGATTGCATAGGAGCGTAAGAATGTGCTAGTATTTTTATGAGTAAGTGAGCTGGTGTGTATAACTGTATAGGTGAGTAAATTGGAGTGTGATTAATTATTTGCATGACTGACTAGGTGTGTGAGTACCTCTATGGATGAGTTGCGTTGTGTGAGTGTTTATATAGGTGTATGAGTGCATATGATAGTCCTGTACTGAGTGACTGTAAGTATGAGTGACTGTACGGGTGAGTGAGTAGATGTGTGTGTGTAGACCTAAGAATCAGTGAGTGGGTATGTACTTATTGGTATTGGAGTGTGTATGGTTTTGAGAATGGCAGTCTGTAATTTAGAGTGGGTGTTTCAAAACTTATATTAGGGTGTGAGAAGATGCATTAAATTCTCACATGGATGATGTCATCAGTGATGTCATCAGTGATGTCATTTGAGATGTCATCAGTGATGTCATCAGTGATGTCACTGACCATGTCATGAGTGATGTAATATGTGACGTCATCAGCAGTGCATTGCGGGCGCGAGTTATAGTTACCTGAACTAACTATAACGGGGGAATTTCACGGGTTTTGTACGAGTGCAATGTCCAACTAACTATAACTGTCCCTAAAACCTTATGGTTTTTTCAGTGAATTTCTAAGGTTTTTTAAATGCAAATTTCTAACTATAACGTGCCTGAAACCTATGGTTTTTCAGTGAATATATATATATATATGACTGCAATTTGACAGAATCAACTGCGGATTTTCTCAAATTGCTTTATCCTTCGTTAACCATGACGCGTTTCGGCCATCATAACGGCCTTGATCACATGCTGTTCATGTGTTGTGGATAGCCTTTTGCTTCCGGGAATCAAACTGACATCGAAGAAAGACTTCTAACAATATTTCATGAAATGTGATTCCTTTTATCAAGTTACAATCACTTGCACATTATACCACACTATAGCATAATTATTTTCACACGCCAAGGACATATTCCATATCTAAATCAAAACTTTAAGATATGCAGCTCTGTCAAATTTAAATAGCATAAAGTGCACTGCATTAAGCAAACTAATTGAAGACAAGTGTCTAAATCATGTATCTAAAACACATTTAAAGTGCAAACTAATTAATCGTGGCAATATTCTCAGGGTCGTGGGCGAGTGCCCATTAAACGCACTTGTTCCAATTAAATATTTTTTTCATTTGCTTATTGTCATTTATCACATATCTCACTATTTACATTCAATTATCATGGGTAGTACCTTGCAGTGACACATATGACCGGCTAGTGCCATTTATACCTTTTTTGACATTCATTACTATCATTCGAAATAGGCCAGCTTGGCAAGGAGTAAATCAAAGTACAGCTTATCTTTCTGAGTACCTTCAGATATACATTTACATATTTCAACACAATTTTCATAAACAAGAATGGAATTCCTCATCATGGTTTAGCCCATTTGGTATTTTACTGTCTCGTGCGAGAATGTATCTGGTTTCAAGCTCCAGTAGTACTCTTGTGCGGTCTCCACCCCTCCTGTTCACTGGTACTGCATCGATCACAAAATACCTGACTTGTGTTGGGTCTTTCGGATGCCTCTTCTCACAATGTCGGGCTACAGGGTATGAACGATCACCGTTGGTTATAGCCCTCATATGTTGCAGGATATGTTTATGAACCTGTAACGTTGTGCTTCCTATGTATTGTAACCCGCACGTACAAGTTAGTACGTAGACTGCAAATTCGGTCTTGCAGTTATAGGCCCCCATAATCCTTATCTCCCTTCCTCCGAATGGAGTCAAATAAGTGAAGGTATCCTGACCTATGCTACAAGCCCTGCAGCGACTGCACTTCTTAAAACCTCAGGGTGGTCTCAACCAACTCTGTTCGCGTTCCATTTCAGGGCTCGTTTTCATTATTGCATCCCTTAATGATGGGGCTGTACGGTAGGTTAAGGGGGGGTGTCTAGGAAGTGTCTTCCCTATAACCGGATCTGTTTTAAGTATATGCCAGTTTTTATTGAACAGATTCCTAAGGTCTTTGTTTTGGGTATTGTAGGAAGTCAAAAATATCATCTGGGGTTCACCTTCCTCCACCCATGGTCCTTTTTTGGAGAATATGATCACTTCTCATTTCTTTTCGTTTGTTGCCCTACGTGCCTCCTCAACCACTGTTCTATTTTAGCCCCTCTCAAGGAATCTCTGACTCATTTCATTCTGACACTTGGCTAATTCAGTTACCGTGCTGCAATTTCTATTAGCTCACAGCAATTCTCCATACGTTATACTGAGTTTAGTGTGGGTCGGGTGAAAACTAGAGGCATACAGAGTTGTGTTTCCTGCCGTTTCCTTCCTCTGAAGTTTGGTTTCTAACTTTTCTGCCTGAACATATACTTCAATATCTAGAAATGTTACACTGCTTTTACTAATGGTGTGGGTGAATTTCAGATTCAATTTGTTGACATTTAGAAGATTGACAAATTACTCTGCGGAATCAGTGGTGCCCTTCCAGATCACAAATAGATCATCAATGAATCTTACCCACATGATTATGTGCTCATCCCATATCTGTGCGTGTTCTCTGCGGAGCACCTGTTTCTCCCATCAGCCAACATGCAAGCATGAGTAACTGGGGGCAAAACAGGTGCCCATTGCAGTCCCACGCTGTTGTTGATATAATTCACCCCCAAATAGAAAAAAGTTATCTTCCAGGCACCTCTTTGCCATGGACATCAACATTTGGGTGTGTTTGAACAAGGCTACTGGTCTTTCCTGTAGGATATACTGCATGCTCTCAGGCCATCAGTATGGGCTATACTGGTGTATAAGGTCGTTATGTCCAGGGTTATTAACACATAGTCTTGTTCCATGGGTGTATCATAAATCATTTTCAAAAAGTCACCACTGTCTCTCACGTAGGATGGTAAGTTAGTTACATACGATTTTAAAAAGAAGTCAATATACTTAGAAATGTTTTCCATCATGCTCCCGTTTGCTGATATAATGGGACATCCAGGGGGGCAGCTGGCATTCTTGTGCAACTTCGGAATCAAATAAAAGACCGCAGTCCACGGAGTATCGTTTTTAAGGTAGATAAATTCATCATGTGAGAGCAAACCTTCATTCCTCCATTGATCTAATTCTTGGGAATATTCCGCTTGTGCAATGATCCTCACTTCCTGCTTGCACCTTCTATAGCAATCCCTTTGTCCAAGTTGAGAGCGTGCTTCCTGTAGATACATGTTGATAGGCCACAGAACAACGTTACCCCCTTTGTCAGAGTTCCGTACTACCACATGTTTGTTCTTTCTTAATTTTGATACCAGATCGTAGTATTTCCATTCGCTGGCTGTTCTCTTCGTTCTGCCTTCATTGACCCCCCTGTGGAATCTTTTCAGACACTCAGTGATCAATACGTCAAACGTATCAATGTTGTCTTTCACGGTGGATGGTGTCGACCTTGATCGTGGCCTAAAATGTGTGGATGCCGCTTCACCAATTTCAATATGCTGTTCCCTAATAATATCCTGAATTGTTGGTTCGGCATTTGGACCGTCATTCTCCATTTCCAGCTGTCCAAGGGTTCTTAGAACAGAGAAATACGCAATGGTTGTGCCTCCCATTGGTGTTACTGATTGACTTGCCTGCCCAGTGCTTGTGGTGGACGTTGTTGAATTAATGTATGTAACTTTAAAAGCTTGAGTTTCCTGGTATATTTGAAGGTGTCAATCCTCGCCTGAGGATTATTGAATGAATTTCTTGGGCAGAATGAAAGTCCAAGCATTAAAATTTCCACTTCAGCTGCTGTCAAAGTTAAATCAGTGAGATTCACAATCGATTTCCCTATTGCGGGTTCATTGTTTATTGCTTTTGCTTCCATGTTTTCTTGGTGTTTCTGTTTTACCTTCCTGTCTCTTTGCCGTTGCTTCCTCTGTCTGCCCCTCCTCCTATTGGTCTCTGAGACCATGGATTTTGCGGTCTGTGAGTTGCGCGGTGGTCCAATCTTAAAAAATCCAATTCATCCAACATTGTTATTTTTCTTGTTGTCGGAGTGGCTCCACTCAGCCCTTGGCTCCTGCTGAGATCTTCATTGCTGGTTTCCACTTCAGAGCTCAACTCTGTTTCGGTATCTGTGGCTGTGGTTTTTTTCCTCCATTTGTTACACCATCCTGCTGCTGTCGCTGTTTTCTTAGGTGATCAAATCTCCTTGCAAACGTGAAAATTTGGCTATTTTCATAGTCAATTCTGTCTCTCAAGAATTTATATATATATATATATATGTATATATATATATATATATATATATATATATATATATATATATATATATATATACCAAAATATATATATATGTATATATATTACCTACTGGCGATTGCCAGTAGGTAGTTATAGTTAGGACTAAGCCTGGGTGGTGAAGTCCTCTCCGCTCGCTGAGTTTGCTGAGTTTTCCGCACTCGGCATTACACGGAGCTCGCCGAGTTCCCAAACACTTTGCTCCGCATAGCGGAGCGGAGTTTTTTTCCTTCCTCGTGCTCGTCAACATCAAGTTGGCGAGCGCGAGAGATGAAAATCCACCTCATGGTGAGATTTTTCCTCGTTCGCGATCGTCAAGTTGGCCAGCGCGAGCGTTGAAAATCAACCCCCCGGTGAGTTTTCTCATAGTGGGCAGTCGGATTTCCCATTGCGAGTGGTCGAGTATGCTCACGACCGCTCATGCTGAGAAACCGTCCGTTCGCATTGAGAAAGCTGCCGCTTGAGTAAAAAATCTACTCGAGTGGCAGAAAGGATGCAGTGCCCGCTTGCACTGTGCATGGTGCCGTTCGCGATGATTGCACAGTGCGGACAAAAACCCGGCGCTAAAAATTACCGTGAACGCATTTATCTAACAAACTCCACCGCTTGCGGAGCTCTGCGCAGCGGAGTTTTTTTGCACTTCGCGGAGTTCTGCATAGCAGAACTCCTCGAACTCCTCCCAGGCTTAGTTAGGACCCAGTTTCTATAGGTTTTTTTTGTTTTGCTAATAACTTTTGTCACATTTCACAAATGTTCACAAATTTTTCGAAACTAGTTTTCCACTCACTTCAACTGCTATTTGGAAAGTTTCAGGGTGATTCGTCAAGCGGAGGCCGAGAAAAAGGGGGGTCCCAAAACACTTTTTCCCCGTGCAACTTCCCATAGGAATTTCAGACACACTACAGCCTGAACCGCTGGATGTAACTAAACCAAATTTGGCAGAAAGGTAGATCTTGGTCCAGAAAGATCTCTTTTTGTAATTTGGTGTAAATCTGTTCATTAGTTTTGGAGTTATTAAAGAAAAAAGATTTATGTATATCTAGAGACACGGAGGGTCTGCGGATCCGACAGATCTTATGACGAGATCTGATTGGCTGCTACCTTTTCAACCAGGAATTGATGGCAGCCATCTTGGGACTCAGACTCCACCGAGTCCCAAGAAACAAACTTTACCAAAAACATAAGGGGCAGGGTAGGTGGTAGGGTCCCACAGAGACCCCACCTGGGGCCATACATGTTTTCTTTTTAGGTCTCGCCTACGCAGCGCGCATGCGCTGCATAGGAAAAAGACCTATAGAAATCGCTTTGGCTTTTCAGCCAAAAACGTGCACGCATTGCATTGCTTTCAATGGCAATGCGTGCACGTTTGGCGATTCCCTTGCGGGAGCGAACTTTGGCAACATATGTTTGCTCGCTCCCGCAAGGGAATAGCTGTGTGTTCTCTCGCACTCCCCCCACCCCTCCCACTTGTTACTAGCCCAGTACTGTTTCACTTTCGCTGCCGCGGGGCCGCGTTTGTATTTCAGCACATGTTAAACTTGTCTCGCAAAGGTTGCGATAGTGGGCAGTCAAGGCTTACTCTAGGATGTAGTAAAGGGAAAACTATCTATGGCCGAGTTATACCTTTTCAAACTGCCAAATTTAGAGGGAGATGAAAGCGACGCCGCATAAATACGCCAGCCGATTCACAATCCCCTTACGCCACAAGAAACTTCTTGTGATGTCTTCACCCGCGCAGTTTCCAGCGATGTGATAACAGCCGTTTATTACATTGCTAAAAGCAATTGTTTATAGTACCAGCGCACGTGTTGCTAACCTAGGCAACGTGAAGATTTTCATCCCGCTTGTAGTCCGTCTGAACGCAGACAGCACACGCTACATTAAGCATACACTGTTCTTGGAAATAATTGTGGCTTATGAAAACTCAAGGGTAGGCTTCTGCGCATCGGCGCTGCTCCTCCGGCAAACGCGCCTTCAAAATGGCTTGGTTTTCCCCGGAGCCGCTTTTTGTTTAACGAGGACTTGTTCCCGTACCAATATGGCCGTCATGGATTTGTTCCTGGTACTAGATTTGTGTTAGTCTCTCTTCGCTGTCACTCGATGCCTCTGCTTTAGCAGCAGAACGTACAGAGTCCGTTTTCTATGTCTGCCCGAGGAGCACAGACGGTCACGCACCAACACTAGGTACAGCGCAGCGTGAAGTGGCTGCGTACGTTTCCCTCCCCTTCTCTCTAGGCGGCATTCGCGGCAACCGGCGGCCTGCCTCGCTCAACTCCATCCTCGTGCCGGCACCTCCAGTACCGTGAGCCGGGGCCGACACAGGAGGCACCCCGGAGCTACCGTGCGCTCCCCTGGGTGCCCTCTCCATTGGGTTTCGTGTCAGGCACGTGCGAGTCCCAGAGGAGCTCCTGTGACCTGCAACCATGGGTGCCTACCTGTCACAGCCCAATACCGTGAAGACTTCAAGTGAAGGCGGCAGCCCCGGTCTGCAGTACGGCTTCTCAGCCATGCAGGGCTGGAGGGTCTCCATGGAGGTAATGGGAGGGGTTGCAGCATCTCTCTTGGGTTATGGAGACTGGAAATCCTCCATAGAGGGTCTTCTTGGAGCTGTGTGTGGGCTGAAGCTTATCTGTTCCTGAGGCGGTGGTTATCTCAGTGGAGGGGATGGAGGACTCTGGAGGAGAGAAAAGGGGTTCTTTAGAGGAGCAGAGACATTGGAGGGTCTCGATGCAGTTGTTGGAAAGCCTTGCTGGGTGTCTAAATGCTGGTGAATGATTCACGAAGATCTGGAGGGGCGAGGGGAGTTCATTGAGGTGATGGTGGTGGAGGGTCTCCATCGAGGTAGAGGGGAGGGGTGTTGTCTCTCGTTGAAGGCATGGAGAGCGGGAAACTCCCATTATAGTGTAAGCTGAAGGATTGTCTTTTGGAGAGATGGGATCTCCATGGATATGCGAAGACCCAAGGTTCTTGGTTGAGAGGCCTGACGATCGCCCAATGAAGGGATGAAGGTGTGTGGAAGTGATGAAAGCAGCTCTTAGAAGGCGATAGGATATTTGTGAGTACCATTGGTAGATGGTTTCTTGATGATGGTGAATGGGACGATCTGAAGGCTTTTTTAGGACCTATCTTGGGAAAATGAATAATTATTGGAGGCTGTCAGAGCTCTGAAGGTTAGTTTGTGGGATTTCCACAGTGATATGATGATTTATATCTCTGAGATGGTCGGGGAGCGTAGTTGGCTCCCTGAAGGTCTTCTAGGTTGTAAGTAGACCATCTGCTGTCTTGGATTCTTTGTCCTGTTCATTACTGACGTAATTAGTCCTTTTTTGACACTTTAATGTTATCTTTTTGGGTTTTGACAGGGTTCATTATGCTGGTTACATTAAAATGTCACTTGAACTTTCAGTATTGGCAAATTGCAGGTCTATTGCAAGTCTCCCACAATCTCGAAGGTGAAATATGCAACTATAATATTTATTGACGGCAGAACTTATTTGACTCAGAGTAGTCGGGAATTAATAGATGGGTCGTTATGCTTATGACCAGAACGTTGCTGTCACCATAGTGGGCTGTCATACCTTTTTGTGTTCTTACCAGTTGTTTCCTTTGTTCTGTTATTTGTTTCCTTTGGCTGATTACGTGTTGATAGCTCCTT
The DNA here is from genome assembly GCA_963921515.1 of Calotriton arnoldi. NCBI lineage: Eukaryota > Metazoa > Chordata > Amphibia > Caudata > Salamandridae > Calotriton > Calotriton arnoldi. The sequence goes on from CAWUFW010018564.1 coordinate 122,618, forward strand.
GTGTTGTAATCTAAAAGCTGTGGATTCCCACAGTGGTCGCCACAATTTATGGTTCGTCTTTACATTACACTAATATCTTCATTTAGTTGTACAGTTATGACCCTCGAGAATATATTTATTGCTAACAACCACAGACATTACATTTCTCTCCCTCTCTAGACTGAACTGCACTCATTTGGTTCCTGAACCAATTTACTCAGTACTCGTAAGATTTAAGCTAGTAAAGAAGGAATGTACAATACCTCCATAAAGTTGACCATGAGCACTTGAGGCAAACACCACACAAAAACAATATACGTATTATTCGCGGGTAGCCTTTGAACTTGACAGTAATCTTGAACTACCTTGTCTTTTCACCTGTATTCATTCTCCCTCTCCATATCACACATTGTTGTTCTGTGTTCCACTTTATTACCTTCCTAAACTGCTGTCCACCACTGCATTTCTTACTCCACACTTCTACAGCCTTTGCCATCAATTAAATTCTTCAAAACTTTATTTCATCTAGTTACTCCATGTTCTACATGGAAATCCTTGTCTTGCATTCCATTCTCCACCCCACAGCCTTTCTTCTCCTACTACCAAAGCAACGTGGCTAAGACGCTGTATTGTCTTCCAGTCTATACAATAGTATGTAACTTTAATGGAAGTAGAAATTTTAGGCTCTACATTGGATACCATCCACCCCATCCTGACCCCCTAACCAGCTATCACACTTTGATCACTATTTTTATACTAGATTTCACATCATGCTGTCTTATTTACTTATTAACCTTCGCCGTCATTTCTTCCTATTCCTCTTATGAATTTTACATTTGAAGACTATTGCGCCCATCCTGGTGTGACAAAGGGGCTTAATCCTGTGGTGTCGTTGGTCCCTGTTCCGTACGACAACAAGTCCTTTTAGGTCTCTCCTGAGCTAGCGCATGCGCTGCTCTGCAAGACATTTAGAAAGCGGGTTTTCAAAGTGCTACCACAGGCATTTTGGTGGCCTCAAGCTTGCGTGCACGCGCGCAGCCGGCATCTGTCTTTTCTCCTGTCACGGGTCATTAAGTGGATCGCGATGCACTTTACCTTTCGTGGCGCGCGCGCGCATACAACTCCTGGTTTCCTTTTGCCGTCACGCGCGCCTCGCTTCAATGTCCCTCCCCCACCACAGAGCACGTCTCGCAGCTTGTTTTTTTTTTTTTTTTTTTTAACTTTGAGCTTATCCCGCTTCTGCAACCCACCCTGCAGTTTAACTGCATGGTGATGCTGCACACGACCCAGCATCTTTAACAATGAAGGTCACACCTTTCTTTTCTTTTGCATGGCTCGCCAAACTCAATTTTTTAATATTCGATTTTTTTAAGTAGCGCAGCACGTATCTCTTAATCTTAAACAACGGCGGCCGCACGGCTCTCCCAACTCGGATTTTTCATTATTCTAATTTTTTTTGAGCAGCGCAGCATGCCATTTTTCTTTTCTTGTTTTCCATTTGATGCCACTAAAATAAAAAAAACATCACTGTTAGCCATTTCTAATTCTACATATCACTGCTGCTTCATTTCTCTCGGACATGGAAACAGCTGAGTTAAAGTGCGTTTCTCAGCGTGTTGCCTTTATAGTAAAAACCCTGGATACCGTCCAGATTTGCGGGGTGTGAACAGCAAAGCGCATCCCGACTGGTATTTCTAATTACAGTCTCTGATGCGGCGGCACACTTCCTCTCTCGCCAACAGCTTGGAGTAGAAGCGCCTCTGAGGCGTTCAATCCGCCCGCAACCATGTTAAAATCCGGAGCAAGATCAATTACCGAATAAACAATGACAGCTTCCAGTGAGTTATTTTAGGTTAAACTACTCCCCTTTACCTTCTTCCGCAGTCATTTTCTGAACTCAGTAATCTCATCCTTTACACCCCACGAAATGTAAGTGCTAGGATCTGACAGGTTTAAACCCCGAGCTTTATCTCAGTTTATGCTCTCTGTGCTTAAATGTTTCAACCTCAATAGAACCTTTCTGTACATAAAACAATCAACATCCCTGTGCTTTTCGTTTGGCAATTTATTTGCACCAGGGCACAAGTTCTAAACAAGCATTGGCATAGCCAATAGGTCTCGCCTTTGGGACCTTATAAGTGTTTAGCCATGCAACAGTTGATGTTGTTGCACCAAGGATATTGTGCTGCATAACTAAATACTTATAAGGTACCAAAAGCGAGACCTATTGGCTATGCCAATGCTTGTTTTTAAATTTTGCAGCAAATCCATGAAGGGTCCACATATCTCGGCCAAATTCTCCAAAAAAAATGCCCACCTGGGTGGACCAGACCCGGGGGGGGGGGGAAATACATATATTTTGGGGGAGGCAGGCACTTGTGGCCTCCCTTCGCAGGACGATTTTGGCCTCGTGGACCCCATCCAGTGGGGCCTGGCTAATATTAAAAAGGGGGAGGAGGCCATGTGGCTCCCCCTCACTAGGTCGATTTTGGCCCTGGGGATCTCATCCTAGGGGCTTGGCCATAGGTTACAAGGGGGGCACGAAGCCCTCATCCCCAGGTCTATTTTGGCTCCAGGGAACCCATCCCCAGGGCCTGGCCGCAATTACAAAGAGGAGAGGGGTTGCATGGTCCCACCTTCTGGAGCCATTAATGGCCCTGGGGGCACCATTCCCCAAGGCCGGCTCTTGCTATGTCCTGGGGGGCCCACCTCCAGGACATAGCAGTTTCCCTGTCCGCACTGGCGTAGACAGGAAAACCTGTGTTTGCTCTCACTTGGCGCAAGCAATTTCAAAGCTCCCGCCAAGCGAGAGCAAACACAAAGTCTGCTTCCAGCATCAGGAGCTTTAAAAATGCTCCTGCCAGCTGGGAGCGGACTTCAGATTTGTTTCCCTGCCCACAGTGATGCAGGCAGGGAAACAGATCTGAATATTGCTCCCTTCCGCAGAAAGCAGTATTTTTAGTTGCATCCTATGGGCGGGAGCAATGCCTGCTTCCGATGGATGAAGAGAGATGGCTGGGGCTGTGGGGGCCTTGGGGCTCCCCTCATGGCCCCCAATGAGGATGCTGTGGGTGCCTGGGTGGGCTCCAGGTCACCCACCCCTTCATGGTCATGGGAATGAGGTCCCCGGTGCAAAATTGGCCCAGGGAGGGGGGCTGCATGCCCCCTTTACAATATTTCTGGGCCCCGGGAGATGCGGTCCCTGCAGCCAAAATTGGCCTGGAGAAGGGGGCTGCCTGCCTCCCTCCCCATAAACCCAGTTGTGGATGTCAGGGGATGGCGTCCCCAGTGCCAAAAATGGCCCAGGGAGGGGGCCATGTACCCCCTCCCCTAAACAATTGCACCAGGCCCCGGGGGATGGGGGTCCCTGGGGCCAAAAGCAGCCCAGGGAGGGTGACTCATGTCCCCCTCCCCCACAAAATGTACCAGGCCCTGGGGAATGGGGTTCCAGGGGCCGAAGGCTGTGCGCGGTGGTGGTTGGATTAACGTGCATTAATTAAATATTGCTTTACATTAAAGAAACCCTAGAAATTCACTGGAAAAAACAAGGTACAGGGGTGTTATAGTTAGGAAATAGATTTGTTTTAAACTTAGAAATTCACTAAAAAATCAAAGGTTACAGGGATGTTATAATTAGGTTCATGTTAACCACAGAAATTCAGCAGTTATAGCTATCTCAAGTAACTCTAACTTGCGCCCTAAGGTAACTATAGCTCATGCCCTCACCATGTGCTGATAATTACCCATTATATTAAATTACTCATGACATCTTCTATGACATCATTGATAATATCACTGCAACATATGCTGTAAAATTATTGATGAGAAAACTGCATGGCGGGGGCACGAGTTATAGTTACCTTAGGGCACAAGTTATAGTTACTTGAGATAACCATAACTGCTGAATTTCTATGGTTTTGCGAGTGTAAAATCTGAACCTAAATTCAACGACCCTGTAACCTTTGTTTTTTTAGTGAATATATACACACACACACACAATTATATATACACCATTTGCGTGTTTATTGCCTATTGTTCTACCAACAACAGCAATAACTGTGAATACTTTTGGTTTCTTCCATAGCCCTCTATGAGCTAAAAACACTGTTCAATATCAAACAGGCATTGTGCTGTTCCGCATTCAAAGCATTACATTCAAGGAGGTCTGCTCTCTTCATAATTCTTTTATAGCCTGGGATTTTGGAGGCAGTGTTGGATGCCTCTAAGACTGCTAGTTAGGACCTACAGTACTGCAGCATGGTTCAGTAAGCACTTGTGTGTGACATGAGAGAGACATCTAGTAAAACCTTCCACTACTGCAGATTTGTGAAAGACTTTTCAATTAGTTGTTTCTGACTCCGCAGGGACTTGTATGAACACCTTATGATACTGCAGCTTTATGAAATACTTTTCAGTCACTTGCACTTTTCGCAAGAGGGGCATCTACTAATGCTTTTGATGCTGCAGCTTTGTGAAAGACTTTTTAAACATTTTTCTCTATTGAGAGGGACATCTTGCAAAACTGCAGCTGTGTAAAAGGCAAGATTTATAAACTTTGCCTGTGCCTGTTATCTATAGATAATCTCCAATAACTTTCCAGTATCTCTGAAATATGTCTCAAATAAGTCTGCTAGAAAAGATGGAAATGTAGAGGCCTTGCTCCATAGTGGAAAACAGAACAGTGTGGGGTACTTTTCACAAGTTCTTTGTCATTTGTTAGTTCACGTCTACTTCAACAAATGCATATCTTCATCTCTTCGTAATAAAGGATACAGTGCTTTTCCTTTCCCAGGGCTTGGGGTTCGGTATATATGGGTAGGCAAGCAAGTTATGTTATGTTATGGTTGTGTGTATTTGTAAAGTGCACTGTCACTCACGGGGGTATCCTGAAGCTAAGCAGGTGTGTGTGACTGCCTAGCCATACCTGGAGTAGGTTGGTTAATTGACAAGCCAGGTCTTCAGCTTCATGGCATTTTTAAGAAGAGAGGAGGTGTCTCTGATGTGGATTGGGGAGTCGTTCCACACTTTAGGAGCCATGTAAGAGAATGCCTGTCTTCTTATTCTGGTTCTGTTTGTGCGTGGGATGTGTGTGCAAGTCTTTGTTGCTTGGCCTGTCTCAGGTGCCATGTTAGCAATGGTGAGCTAGAGTTTTCCTTTCTCCATTTAGGGCATATGGAACTTTTTGGCAGAACAAAAGCTGGACAATCTTCTACTGTGATGAAGTCTATTGCAATATTCATTGCACTTGCATATTATTATTAAGTACAATTGGTTATAACATATAGTGTGGACTTCATTTAGAGTGTTCCATGATCTCTTTTTAATTTTCACTTTCTGTTTCTTCCTTTCTAGTTATGTTGTTAAAAGTTGCTGTGTTATTTAAAAGCACCTGTCTCCAGGGTTTGACTTCACATTTGTTCTCATACGTTCCATTTGCAAATGTACGAGATGAGATGTACAATACCCCATATTTACTAAGCCATTATATGTTTTTGCAGGCTTTACGACTTCTCTTGCTATTGCTGCAACCTTTTAGAGTGTAATTCATCTAGTTCTGCTCTTTTGCCAGGTATAACACTCGTAATTTCCTAATTACCTGCGTCAACACAATCATAACTTTGTTTAACATTCCGTCCCACTCAGGAAAATACACACACCTCTCAGAGGTGCTCCGATCCATTTCATTCTGGTACCGGTGAAAAAGAATTAATTTGGGCCAACCAAGGATTTGCCACTAAATGCTGACTTATTCCTTTCACTGCATTTTATATCCCAAGGCCTTTCTCCTTTGATATTGCTGGGTTATTGCTATTAACTGGACAGGTCGCAATCAGCCTGCCAGTAAGTGACTGAGACTAATCTATCTATCTGTCTGGCTTAAAATAAAAGTAAACCACCTTTAAGAAAGCACATTTGCCTGAACTTGTATTTCACAGGCAGCCGAATATTCAACTACAGATCATGTACAGAGATTCGTTTTATTGTAGCAGGAGAATCACAAATATGAGGTGTTTTGTGTAGAACAGTGTGGTGTGTGGGGACCAGTGAGACTGTGATGCAGAAACCAGGTATGATTGACAAACGAGGTTCAATCAAGTAATGGGCACTTTTCTCCTCAGCCTACTACTTAATAAATTAAGTGCCTTATCTCCCATCCAGGCACCGCGTGGCCCCGCTAAAGCCAATCACCATAGATCCCTCCCCGTTTCCGAAGCCCCTCCTGTTGTCCATGCAATGAAGATGGAGGCGTCCCACAATACCACCTGTTCTTTTTGTTTGTATCAGTAGACAATCATCACAACAAGATTCAGTAATGAAAGAATAAAAAATGCAGAGCTCGTGGACATTCTGGGCTCCCTGGAGTGAGTTCCAGGCTTTCTCTGTTGCCGCATGGTAAGTATGATAGTTTGCTGGGCAGACTATCAGGGGTAAAACAGAGAGATTACTCTGTGGTTTCTTTTTGGGCTCCTTATTAATAGAACCCTGTAGAGTTGATCTTATTAGAGCCTTGGGGAGGGCCCCATGTTGCTTTAAGCGTTTAATTAGGATGACCCAGTTTTCTGCAGCATCATGCTTATTTTCAAAAGAAGGCTTGGCATCTGCTTGAGACCGTGAGAGTTTGCATGTTCTCTGGGCCATGGATTAAACATTTTGCTCCCTCAGCCCTGATTCAATTACTTGCAGTCCTGATTTAAATTGAGATGCAGCTGCAGTATCCTTTCAACTGCTTCCTTTTGGGAGTCCTCCTTCCTAGTGGGCCTATACAGAATGGCGCACATCTCATCTCTGTGGGAAGAAGCTGCATGTGACATTGCTACACAAAAGAAACTAAGGGGCCTATTTATGAGGTTGTTTGCTTCGCTCTTGCACCCCGCAACATGGTGCAGAAGCGACTCAAACTTGAAGACAGATTTTTGAAGCCACTCAAAGCCACTTTATGTGGCTCTGAGTGGCTCCAAAAATCTGGAGTAGTGCAGGGCAAATCACTGAGTTGCATTCTCTGCCCTCAGAAGGCATTCCATGGGCGTTGCGTGGATGTTCCAGTGCATCTCCTATGGATTTTGACGCATCCCCACGTGGGGATGTGCAAAAATCTTACACCTTCCTAGGGGAGGCGTAACGAGGAGAAGTATATGTATTTCTCCTCGTTTCTTCCTCTTTCTATGTGTGCAGCACACATAAAAAGAGGAATGTGCCTACCAGGATTGTTTTTGTGCAGGAAGGTGTCCCTTCCTGCACAAAAACAATCCTGCATGCAAGGCAGGCACCCTTGCACCATGGTGCAAAGCTGCCTGCGTTGGCACTAGGCAGATAAAAGGGCACCAGCGCAGGGAAAAGGACAGGAATGTGCCTACTTCAAAATAATGCTTTTCGGGTCTAAATGCTGCAAAGGCTTGCATTAAAGCTTAGCAAAGGGGGATTAAAACGAGGGTACATAGCAGAGGTTGACAAAAACCTCAATTTTTCCATTGGCATTGATGCTAGCTTAATGGAAAGCATTTAATTGCCCACTAGATGGTTCTAAAAGGTCCACTCTCATAGGGGCCTACATCAGGAATACCAAGACATGCCTACTTGCTCCTCTATACCACCATCCGTTCTGAGACACATTTGTCTCAAAAGGAACGACTCCAAGCATACAGAGACACATCCTCTTGTTCAACAAGACCCCAGGTGTTCTAGAGAGCCCAATTCTTTAAAAGTTTGGCCTGAAATAAACGTTTTCAATCAATTTTATACTTATAACTACACATATGTACTGTTTTCAATGCAAGAGAATTGAAGTGTTAGTGCTTAACCAAACAGACATAATGACCGCTTATATTTTTGGAGAAAACATCTATATGAATGAATTATTGTTGAAGGATGCTCAATATAGGAGCTGTTCTCCACCTAAACTTAGGAACTATCCAGAGTTCTCTGTTTTGTTTTTGCATAATTTATGCAGCACTCTAAGCCTCAAAGGGTATTGTGTTGAATTATACTGGGTGCTCCCTTATCTCTGGACAAAGCTAAACTTGCCTGAAGAGCTGTGATGACAGTGAAACATATGTCAGGGTCCCGGGCTCACTGTGCCACTGGAATCAAGCTATCCTGGCTGAAGAGGGGTGAAACCCCGAAACCGGTCCTAGGATGCTTGTTTCCGGTCCAGGGAGGACCTGGCTTGGCAGTTCGGGCTGGACTGTTCCCATGAGGCACAGGGTCAAGACTGATTTGCATATGGCCAGGTCTAAACTGGGGTGGCATGGTGAGCAAAAGAATGATGGATTTAACCCAGATCTCTTGACTGGGAGTGAATGTTTTGATTTGTTCTGCATTCCGTCCATCAAATGTGTGTCTTTTGTACCCATGTTAGCAAGCATGTTACACATTGGTTTAGGGACCCAAGAGGCCCGGTTGCACTCAACCTAGTATCTGTGGTCATTTGGGGAGGGACCCAGATGCTCTGAAGCACATTCCTCCTAACACTTTGAGGTTTGTGCAGGAAGTTAGCATCAATGGGAGCTATGTGCCTGCCCTGAGGGATACTAGGGCCTTCTGCACTATGGTTCAGAGGAAATACCTGAAGTCTGAGGACATACTGCCTGGAACCAAGGATACAGGTTTGGTAGCCAGTGGAGAGGGTATGGAGCATCCGCTTGCCAGGGTTGAGATTCAGCTCCATGGCAAGGTGGCGATGATTGACGTTGAGGTATGGGAAAAGCAAGGTGCTGGATGTCTTCTGGGCAATGATTTGAATGCCCCTGGTTTGATGCCAGGACCAGAAGCCTTTATTACTTGGACAATGTCAGCTGTGTTGACCAAAGCACAGGCTGCACATCAGTCTCAGAGTGGGGCTGAGATCATTTCTGATTTGCTGGGACCAAAAAAAACATAGTATGCAAAAAAGGATAGACTCCAGTAAGGCACTGGCTGTGAAGGTCAACCCTTCTGCTCAAGAGGGAGGGGAGAATGTGGCTCCCAAGGCAGACCAGTTGCTGGAGTCTGGGTCCCTTCTAGAGCTGCGCGAGTTGCTAGATACTGGGGGCCTACCCAGGAAGATTTCTGCAAGGCATAGGAGGAGTGCCCTATGTTTGAGGGACTTTGGAAAGAAATCCCTGCTACAGGTCAGCCAAGGAGTGGTCAGGAATCCCCATATTGGTTGGGAGGATGTCCTACTTTATAGTGAGCCAGTAAATCCTGAGCCAGGGACTTGCAAGAGGCTAGTAGCTCCTTTAGTGCACAGGAACTTCCTGTTGTCACTGGTCCATGACGTGCCCTTAGCAAGACACTTAGGGATTAGAATAACCCAGGAGAGGATTGACCCTCTCCTCTACTGGACAGGGATGCGCATTGACATAGAGTGGTTCTGTAGAACCCCTCCCACTTGCCAGAGGAGTGGTAAGACAGGGGGGAGGACTAAGGCACTGTTAGTGTCTCTGCCAGTCATAGGTGTTCCATTTGAGTGACTTGGAATAGACATAGCTGGTCCATTTGACCCCTCCCCTTACAGTCAGGCAACACGTATATCTTGGTTGTGGCGAATCACACCACCAGGCACCCTGAAATTATGCCTCTGGGCATGACTACACAGGTGGTAGCAAGAACTCTTCCGGGGGTATTTTATAGGGTCGGATTTCCAAGGACAGTAATTTCTGACTGGGGAATAAACTTCATATCTTCTTACATGAGAGAGATGTGGGAGCAAGCTGATGTGACATACCACTTCTCCAAAGCATACCACCCTCAAACCAATGATTTGGTGGAGCAGTTTAACAAGACACTGAAGAGCATGATGGGAACTCTGGAGAACCTCAGGAGGAAGTGGATCTTCTCCTGCCATGTCTCTTGTTTGCGTACCGAGAGATTCCTCAGAAAGGAGATAAGGTTCAGTCCCTTCGAGCTGTTATATGGACTTCCGATGCGCGGTCCACTGACCATATTTATAGAAGGGTGAGAAGGAACCTTAGAGTCACCACAGAAGGATGTGGTGGGCTATGTGATTGGCCTCAGGAAATTGATGGCACAGAACGTGAATCAGGCAATGGAAAACCTTCAGGACAATCAAGAGCTGATGAAGGAGTGGTACGACCAGAAAGCTACGCTGACAGGGTATCAGGAAGGTCAGGAGGTGTTGGTGCTAAAGCCTATTTTTCCCCCGGTCTTTAGGGGACAAATAGTGTGGGCCATACAAGGTAGTGCAGAAGGTTTCTGCGATAAACTAATTTGGGGGCACAGGTGCCACAAGAGAACCCAAGAGGGTGTTCCATATGAACAGGCCGAACCCTTACCTCCAAAGAGATTACACAGTGAATGTCATAGCTATGGCAGAGGAAGTAGGGGAAGACAGACTCTTCCTGACTTGCTGCATAGTGACATGAAGGATGGAACTGCGGGTGGGATTCAGTTAGCTTCTGCGTTAATGTTAAAGCAGAAGGAATGTAGGAAGGTGTTAGAGCAGTTTGCCAACCTCTTCCCACTGACTCGAGTTGACACCTGTCTGTGTGCATGACATAGACACGGGTGACAGTCTGCCGGTAAAGGGCAGAATGTACAGAATTTCTGACCCGGTTCAAGGGTGCATTGAGGCGGAAGTTTCCAAAATGATGGACGTGGAGGTCATTGAGAGATCTTGTAGTCCTTGGTCTAGCCCTGTGATTTTAGTACCAAACCAATTGACTACTGCCTTGAGATTCTGTTTCAACTATGAAGCCCCCAATGAGGTAACCAAGACAAATTTCCATCCAATCCCAAGAGCAGATGAGCTTGTGGATTGGTTAGGTGCTACAAAGTACTTGAGCATCTTGGATCTGACCAGTGGATATTGGTAGATCACTTTGACACCAAATTCCAAAGAAAAGACATCATTATCTATGCCAGAAGGGCTGTATTAGTTCAAAGTGACACCCTTTGGGTTGAAGAATACTCTTGTCACTTTTCAGCGCCTGGTGAACCATGTTCTTGCAGGGATGGAAGAGTTCTGTATGGCTTACCTGGATGGCATTGCAGTGTTCGGCAATTCATTGCAAGACCTTCTGAGACACCTAGGACAGGTGTTGACAAGGGTACAAGAGGCAAAACTGACCATCAAGTCCACTAAGTGTCAGGTGGGGAAGTCTTCTGTTGTCTACCTTGGGCATGAGTGGGGAACTGGAAGATTCACCCTATCAGAACCCCTTTCAGAGGGCCTCAGGACACACAAGGGCCACTGGGTCCAACCATGGTGGTTGAAGCTTTTTACTCCTGATGTTCAAGGGCCAACCTACTACAGGCTCCGCTCAACTAGGCTAAGTACCCCTTCTGCACTTGACTCTCAGTGGTAGCTGTGGTCGAGCAGTCAAGGCTCCTTTTGGGGGAGGGGGGATGTAGACACAGGTCAACGGACATGACTCATGTTCAAAGTACAAACAGTACGAACAATAAATCAATATCCAGCCAAATACCTGCTTTTAATAGAAAAAGTAATATTTTATTTCTAACTCTACACATGCAAAGAGATGCAATATTCAAATGCAATAACACCAATCCCCTTTGAGGTCGTGCTTTAGTAGTTATCAGGCGAATGCCTGTTCCACTCTCCTTCGTATAACATGTTCAGTGTTTTTCCCCATTCACTGGCTGCCACATCAGGGAATGCAAAATATTAGGTCGTACCCAATAGTTCCCTATTGACTCTTCAGTCTGAATCTTGGCATCAAACACTTAGTTGCCTGATGGTCAGTTTTGCCTCCTGTATCCTTGCCAACACCTGTTCAAGGTGACTCAGGTGGTCCTTCCATGAATTGCTAAACACTGCAATATCATTCAAGTAGGCCACACAAAACTACTCCAACCCTGTGAGAACAGGGTTCATGAGGTGTTGAAAGTGGCAGGAGCATTCTTCAACCCACAGGGCATCACTTTATACTGATACAGCCCCTCTGGCACAGATAATTCAGTCTTCTCCTTCACATTTGTTGTGAAAGCGATCTGCCAGTAACCAATGGTCAGATCCAAGGTGCTCAAGTTATTTGCAGAACTTAACCAATCTACAAGCTCATTCACTCTAGGGATTGGATGGACATCAGTTTTGGTTACCTCCTTGAGAGCTCTGTAGTTCACACGGAACTGCAAGTCAGTAGACCCTTGCTTTGGTATTAGAACCACAGGACTAGACCAAGGACTACGAGATCTCCCAATGTCTCCCGGGTCCATCTTTTTGGCAACTTCTGCCTTAATGCATCCTTGAATAGGTCAGACATTCTGTACATTCTGCCCTTCACTGTCAGACTGTCACCCTTGTCTATGTTATGCACACAGACAGGTGTCCACCTTGGAGTTAGCGAGAAGATCTTGATCTCTTTGTACTCTCTCTACAGCTCAGGTATTAAATCAGGGGCTAGCTGAATCCCTTTTGCTGTGCCATCCTTCTTGTCACTATGCAGTTTGTCAGGAAGAGGTTCACTGTCTTCCTCAATCTCCTCTAGCATAGCTGTGACATTTACAGTGCAGTCTCTCTGGAGTTAAGGCTTCAGCCTGTTCACATGGAACACCATCTTAGGTTTCCTTGTGGCACCTGTGTCCGCCAAGTTGTTTATCTCAGACACTTTCTGAACTACTTTGTATGACCCACATCAATCCTCCTCCAAAGCCCTGGGAAAATAGGCATTAGCAACAACAAACAACTCCTGACCTTCTTGATACCCAGTCAGCATAGCTTTCTGGTCATACCATTTCTTTATCGGCACTTGACTTGCCTGAAGGTTTTCCTATCCCTGATCCTCGTATTGCACCATCAACGTCCTGAGGCCAATCACATAATAGTCCAGCACATCCTTCTGTGAAGATTCTGAGGTTCCCTCCCAAGCTTCTCTGACTAAGGTGAGTGGATCCCGCACTGGGTGTCCATATAGAAGTTCAAAGGGACTGAACCCTAGTCCCGTCTGCAGAATCTCTTGGTAGGCAAGCAAGAGACATGGCAGGAGAAAATCCCACGTCCTCCTGAGATTCTCTCGCAGAGGTTCTATTATGTTCTTTAGTGTCTTGTTAAACCGCTCCACCAAGCCATTGGTTTGTGGGTGGTATGCCGTGAAGAAGTGCTACGTCACACCAGCTTGCTTCCACATCTCTCTCATATAGGAAGAGATGAAGTTGGTTCCCCGGTCAGCAATCACTGTCCCTAGAAATCCGACCCTAGCAAAAATCCCCAGGAGAGCTCTCACTACCACCTATGCAGTCATGCTCCTCAGAGGTAAATGGACCAACAATGGCTATTTCCACCTGCTCAAATGGAACACCTACAACTGGTAGAGACACTAACGGTGCCTTTGTTTTTCCTTGGCACTCTCCACAAAGCGCTCAATACTTAGCACACTCGATGGCAGCCTTCTCCTGGCATATGGGGTCGTAGAAAACAGTCTTGCACAGGGCTAAGGCCCGATCGGTGCACAGCCAAATCCTCACATCCCGCACAGGGAGTCCTCACGGTTTGGCTCCCCACTGGACATTGCTCTCTCCAACATTCGCCGCTCCCTCACAGGGCACACTTGTCTTGGCAAGCAGGCAGGCACTGGTGCTCCAGGTTCCAGGACAGGTGGTCTTGGTTTCCTTGGGTGATGTCACCTCCCCCAGCCAGGAGACTAGCAGGCCTTGGCCCCAGTCCTGGTCAGAGGTAGAAGTCTTGCAGAGCTTCCCCTCCTCACATAGCCCGCCTGGCTGCTTGGCAGGTGATAATTGTTTGGGTCTCAACCTCCCCTTCTTACAGTCCATTTTCAGAAACCAAATGTGATTTATGGTCTGGGTTTTGAAGTTTTATGTTTGGGTTCTGTTCTTTTGAAGTGCATGCTCCTCTGTTTCCTCTTCCTCTTGAAAAGCAGTCTGTCAGCAGGGATGGATTTGATACTGATAGTCTCACAACACAGGTCATGGGAATGACTAGAGTTCTCACATGGATGTCAGCCACAGTGATATGTGAATCAGAAGGTTAGCCCAGGGCTCCCAGTCTGACTCTTTATAATGCTTTTATCAGTCCCAACTCCTTCCTGAGATGTGCCCAGGACAATTCCTTGTGACCTCTCATTGAATCAAAGAGCACCCTTGAATTGTGCAATGGAGGCCTGGTCCTCTCCTCCCCAGTATGTATCCCACCCAACTTACAGGATGCAGCAATCTACAAATCTGTATGAGGGGAATCTCTCTACCTCCACTGTGTGTTTCACTGTGCAGGCCTGGGTTTCCCACAATGGAACCCAGGGCCTCCATGTATTGTACGATCCACAGGCACACATACACCCCGTCCATGTATACAGCATATTGCACAGTACTGTGTCATCCATGTACTGTGCCATTCAGAGGCACAAGTACGCCCAGCACATACACACATCCTGCATGCACTGCACTCCTCTTCTGCCACAGCAGGCAAGAGTTGATTCAGGCCTGACTTCCCCCGAGAACTTTCTGATAAATCAAGAGTGTGTGCGCTGAACCACTATTGACTTTAAATCACATTGTCCTGGACTCTTGAGACTTAAATTACTAGTGAAGCATACCCTGGACGTTGCCAGTAGAGAATGAGGAATAACCACGATCGCTAACGAGAGAATGGAGGGCATAACAGGAAGTAGTGGCCAGTTAGTACAAGAGAGAGAGTCCAATAGGGTACCTAGTGGTGAAAATGAAGGGAGCCCCCAAGGAAAAAGTGCAGGAAGGCACTGGGAAAGTGAAGGGATTGATGGAGCCAGTGTTCATAGAGAAGAGGAAACATACAGGAGTAAGAGTATGACAAAGGGGTCAGTTGCTGAGGAACTGTAATAGAAATATTGAACGGGAACGTTCTTGGGAAACTAGTTAATACTGGATAAAGAAAGCAGGGTTCTGGGAAAGTACTGAGCAAGGCATTAACGGTGTCAACAAAAAAATTAAGGAATTACGAACACATTGGGGATAAGGGAGGAGAATCAAGTTCAAAGCATGAGGAAGGTTAAGCAACTTACAAAACCATGATGATGGCTGTGGAAATGGTGTAGCACTGAAAATGGTAGAAAAGCAAGAACTAAATATGTACAGTAGTGAGTAGAACAGTGGGGTATACAGCAGATCCAGCAGTATTAAGAAGATGCAAGTAGGCCACAAGAACTGGGCTGAAAACAAAAATGTTATAGAATTAATGAAGATTTATAAGTATTGAGGTTACAGGTTGTAAGACTGACAGTTGCAGGGAAAAGGAATAAAGAGAATGGGCTAGAGAGAATGGTGTAGTAGTAGGTATCATGAGGCAGAAAGAAGGACTAGAATGAGAAAGCGGAAAATATGTAAGGTTGCGAAGAAAGGAATTTGTGCACAAACACGGTGGAGAATTTCTGTGTTCTGGACAACAAAAGGTGGAACCCTTCATGGGTAAATCAGGATTTTCAATGGTCTCCTTGTCTATTGGTGCATAAATTATTGTGGTCTTAGCAAAAATATTTCACGGTAAATATCACTAATAAAAGTTGGACTTAACGTATGTTTATAAACAATAGAGTTTTGGAGAAGTGCCTTTTAAACTTAGATGTAACACATATCGCAAAGGCACTGCGTAAAAGGAATTCTACTTTGGATTTGGTATGCTATTTTTATATATGTACTGTTCTGTTTTTCTTAAATCTAATTTTTTACCATTAGTGTGTGACTGTGAAGGAGGCAGTTTATTATGACTGGGGTAAGTGTGACGCCTCCCTGCATGCACATAATGTAAGTGTCAGATGGTGTATCTCACATCATGACAAAGATGTTTTGTCTATTTCTGTTTTTTTCTTGGAATGCACACAGTTAGATAGATAGACATTTTTAAAAAAACAAATGCTACAGATCGCGTTAGTGTTAAATTGAGTGGTTGACACCACTGTTGTTAGCGGCCATACCTGTATGGGGCCCATATAACTAACTAAAGAGTCTATAGTCCACCAGATGTCTAGAGACAAGGGAGTTAAATAAAAATTGTTTTTATGCTAATAAATTCCTTGAGTCTAAAATATTATAAGCGCCCAGAGGAAAGTGGTTTTCATTGACTGATAACTTGTCCCTCACTCTCCCCCCACCCATTTTTTCCATTCAGGTATCCGCTTAATAAACAGAGGGACCAGTAGGGTTATAGTTTTCACCTACTCGCATTGTCTGAATGCACACCATTTCCTTATAAACATTTACCCTGAAGAAGACCCTAGATATTTTAGGATCATATAGAGGTCGAAACATGTAGGTAACACATATCGACGCCACCATCGCACCCCATCTCCGGGACATCATCAACTCCTCCTTCCACACCGCCACCTTCCCGGAGAGCTGGAAGCACGCCGAGCTTACCGCCCTCCTGAAGAAACCAACGGCAGACCCCACCGACCTCAAGAACTACCGCCCCATCTCGCTCCTTCCGTTTCCGGCCAAAGTCATCGAGAAGACCGTCAACAGACAGCTTGCCGCCTTCCTCGAGACGAATGGATCCCTCGACCCCTCGCAGTCCGGGTTTCGGGCCAACCACAGCACCGAGACCGCCCTTATCGCAGCCACCGACGACATCAGAACCCTAACCGACAACGGGGAAACAGCTGCCCTCATCCTCCTGGACCTCTCCGCGGCGTTCGACACCGTCTGCCACCGCACCCTAGTGAAGCGCCTCAGCAACATCGGAATCCGAGAGAAAGCACTGGAATGGATCATCTCGTTCCTCGCCGGAAGAACCCAGAGAGTCCGCCTCTCCCCGTTCAGATCCGAAGCCACCGAAGTCATCTGCGGCGTTCCACAAGGATCCTCACTCAGCCCGACCCTCTTCAACGTCTACATGAGCCCCCTCGCAGCCATCGCACGCCGACACAACCTCAACATCATCTCCTACGCCGACGACACCCAGCTGATCCTCTCCCTCACCAACGACCCCACCACCGCCAGAGCCAACCTGCACGACGGGATGAGAGACGTCGCCGACTGGATGAGGAACAGCCGCCTTAAGCTGAACTCAGACAAGACGGAAGTCCTCATCCTGGGCTCATCACCCTCCGCCTGGGACGACTCCTGGTGGCCCCGGCCCTGGGCACCGCACCCAAGCCAACGGACCACGCACGCAACCTGGGCTTCATCCTGGACTCCTCCCTATCGATGACCAGACAAGTCAACGCCGTCTCATCTTCATGCTTCAACACCCTGCGCATGCTCCGCAAGATCTTCAGATGGATCCCCACTGAAACCAGGAAGACCGTCACCCAGGCACTCGTCACCAGCCGACTGGACTATGGGAACACCCTCTACGCCGGAACCACAGCCAAACTTCAAAAGAGACTCCAGCGCATCCAGAACGCCTCCGCACGACTCATCCTGGACATCCCCCGACACAGCCACATCACCGTACACCTGAAAGACCTGCACTGGCTCCCCGTCAGCAAGAGAATCACGTTCAGACTCCTCACCCACGCACACAAGGCCCTCCACGACCTGGGCCCAAAGTACCTCAACGACCGCATGTCCTTCTACACGCCCACACGCCAGCTACGATCAACCAGCCACGCCCTCGCCACCGTACCACGCATCCGCAGAACCACCGCCGGAGGAAGATCCTTCTCCTACCTGGCGGCCAAGACCTGGAACTCCCTCCCCACTCACCTTCGGCGAACCCAGGACCATCTCGCCTTCAGGAAGCAGCTCAAGACCTGGCTGTTCGAGCAGTAACTTACCCCCTCCCCCAGCGCCTTGAGACCCTCCCGGGTGAGTAGCGCGCTCTATAAATGCCGTGATTGATTGATTGATTGACACATAGCTCAGGGGATTCATTGTATTTCACCATATGACCGCCTTGTTTGATAGTGTTTTTAAACACCAGAGGTACTCGCCGAATAAAGACTACTTTGAGCATATTTCTAGGTATATTTTATATCTACTCTTGCCCGTTTCAAAAAAAGCAGGACCCAGTGTATTGTCCCGAGCATAGATTTATAAGAACTCCCAAGATTAGATTAGCTTCCCTTGGTTGAGTCCACCAGGGTGGCATTGCTTCTACCCCGGTGTGAGAGGTAGTCAAATGATGAGGGTGAGACGACCTCTCAAAAACCTTTTGATGACCCACAACCAGGAGGAGTCAAAAAAACCTAATAGGACCTAGTTGACTCTAAAAACCCTCAAGTTTCTTTTTTGTGTTGTAAATATTGGTATGTGCCTTCTCACTATTGCTACAACCATTATTGCTCAGATTATCAAAAATTGAAGAGAGTTTATCCTCTCTTATTAATGGCAAGGGGTCTTCTATGCAGGAGGGGGAACATAGATAAAAAGGCCAAATCGGGGCAGGGTGAGCAGGTTGTTTACCCTACTGCGACCTCACAAATGACGGCTTGAAGTGAAGATGGAGCAGAGGGTGGAATAGAGAGGATGTCAACACTCCTTACTGAACACCAGCCGAGGGCAGTAAGACCTATAAACGGTGAGGGAAGGGAGAGGGGGTATAGTACCCAACCCCCACAAATTGAGAGTCAAAGGGAATTAGCAAAGCCCACACTGCTTTCCCATATTCCGCAGGGGCAAGGTAATTTGGCTACAGTTGGTATGTCAGTAAGGGTAAATGACAAAAGGGAAGGGGCGGCTGATTGGGGGATGAGGCAGTGAGTGGGTCCTCACAGGAGAGTTGAGGGAAAGAGGAAGCAAAAGTTAGACCTAACCTTAGCAGCATGTCCATATGTTCTAATCCTGGTGAAGGTCCCTGAGTTGAGAGGGGGACAGGTAGAGTTAACAGAGCAGCTCATGGCAAAAGCCCAACATAGGATGACAAGATTTGACACGAAGGATTGTGCACTTAGCCATGTTACAATGGCAAGGAGAGTGGATTGGGTGGGTTTTGTACCCAAATCAATAGAAGGAGATTGCATTGTGGTCAATTTTGATTACCACAGTTTGGTGAGAGACCTACTGGGAATACTGCCCAATATCTCTTCAATAGACACTCAGATTTTGCCTTGCCTTTGTGCTTTTTTTATAGACCACCAAAAATTATAGTCCCGGAGATCGGGTGGGGTGACATGCTTCTTAACAATCCTTCCCCTTACAAAATATTGAGCCCGCCAGATTTGAAGTAAGGACCAATAATTGGTTCGCCACTTTAGAGGGAATGGAGTCATGTGACTGACTGGGCTCTGAACCCGTGAGTCTCCAAGAAATTAATTGACTTGCTCCTAGGAGTCAATGGGAAGCAAAGGAGATGGACGAGGATATATTTCGGTTTAAACGTATTACATAGAATGTCACAGGCTTGAGGCAGAAGTTGGGTAATCCTGATTGGGTGAACCTAGTGATGAACCTTGGCATTTTATGTTTTTAGGAGACATGGGAAATAGTTCCTAATTTTTTAGATGGTTATTGTTTGTTTCAAACTCCAGCAACGCCTTCCAAGGCAGGTAGAGTGAGAGGAGGTATCTTAACTCTGATAGCTAACATGCTCAGAATAAAGGTCCTAAAATTTCAGAATAAATCCTTTTATTTCCATATTCTGTTATGTGAAGGTCTTAATGATTGGGACTGGATTTTAATTAATTTTTATAATAACAACTTTGAAGGTAATATGGCATAGGTGATGGACCTATTGGAAAAGGAGATAGATTTAAATTGTGCAGTACACCCCAACCATCTTAATATTTTATAGGTAGGCAATTTTAATGTGCATGGTTATAAAAAGCTTTCTAGGCCTGTGTGTGGTTTAGTTGATAGTGAGGGGGAGGTAGCTACCCATTTTACCCATAATGAATATGGCAGTGCGCTTAACAGATTAGTTATAACTAAGAATGTGACCATAATGAATACGATAGACATGCATACAAGACAATTAGCAAAGACGTTTGGAGCTTAGAGAGCGGTTCAACAATTGATTATATCCTGGCGTCAAGTTCTTTGTGACCAGGTTCTACAAGTAGAAGTGAAGCCTCTCAGTTTCAGTGATCATGCTGCCCTATTCTGCTTAATAAAATGGGACGATATTATTAGTTTCTAGGGCACAAGGCCCTAAAGCTAGTGAAAGCAAGGAGAAATGGATTTATTCTTAAATGGGAATGGTTAATAAAGGAACGTTTTTTCCATTGATACTTGCCCGTAAGCAGACAGGGATCTTGACATGTTTAGAGATCAATCTGGATTTGGTAGGGTCGATGAGAGCTTGTGAGGAAATCTTGGGTTATGTCAAAAGTAGCCTGATGAGGCCTTCTTCCCATAACCAGACACCAAGTGTGCACTGGTTTGATGCTGCCTGCTTGAAGGTCCCAAAGAACCTTCACGCTGCTCTTAGGATGCTCCCTAGAAACAAGGACTTAGTGCTGAGCCTGCACATACAATATAAGGATGCACGGAGCGTTCGATTAAGGTTTCCGAGGGAGGAAGCATGGGAGAGTTTGCAATTGGCAGCAATCAGGAAAAACAGTCTGGACTTTTGGAATGTGATTAATGCCCCTTTTCTTACAAATGAAAGTGATCCCACCTTAGATCTACATGTGGAAGAAGAAGTATGGGTGGCACACTTCAGGAAAATATTTGGGGCTTCTGGTAAGGAGGAGGATTCCCTAAATAGTCTGCAGATGGCTGAACCAAGGGATAACTTGGTATTTGATCTAGCAGAGGTGAGGTGTGGGATGGAGCAGAGTAGCCCTGATAAGGCGGCTGACCCAGATGGGGTCCCTATAGACTTCTTCTTAGAACATCAAAAGCTTTGGGCTTCATTACTGACTAACATATTTAACGCTATAGGCAAGGTGAGCCCCCCAGATTCCTGGAAAAAAATAGTTATTATCCCCATATATAAAAAAGGGGATAAGGCTCTGCCTCTAAATTATAGACCTATATCACTGAGAGATGGCACAGCCAAAGTGATTGGGTGGCTATTGTTAAATGGGCAAGAGGAATGGGTCGGGGAACGGAATGTTTTGATAACAATGTAGTATGGCTTCAAAAAGGGAAACTGGACCATAGATCAATGTTCAGATTTGAGCCTGATAATTGATAAATATACGGCGGTAAAGAGTGGCTAAATATGTATGGCCTTTATGGATCTCTTAGCCGCATAATAATTGTGTCACCGACTTTAAACAATGGTTCATTATGGATGCCATGGGTATAGATGAGACCATCATAGCCTTTATTTGTCAGATGTATTCACAGGCGTATGCCTGTGTGAGGTATGGAAGGGATGGGGAATGCATGAGATCATTTGAGATCAAGAGGGGTGTCAGACAGGGATGCATCCTGGCCCCCTTCATATTTTCAATTTATACCAATGGGGTGTGGGCCACACTGATTGGATCTACTCCTGACCTCCCTTATATCAATTTCGTCCCCCTTCCAATATTACTATATGCAGACGATGCTGTGCTAATTGCCAAATCTGGCAAAATTATATCATGCTAAAGCTATATCTATTGCCACTTACGGGGCAGGGGTCTGGAGTATGGTGGCAATTGACTCCTTGCAGCGAATAGAGGATGGCTTTTATAAAAGGCTGTCAGCTCTTCCTAGTAGCTGCTCTAATTTTAACTGTCATACTGAGCTTGCGCTCCATTCTTATCAGATATAGTCTGTCTAGAGTCCATTTTGTTCTGGCACTTGATCTGGAGACGGGAGACGGTAAATTTGAATCAGAGTATCCTTAGGGATTGTTTGAAATGTTTGTGCACAAAATAAGGTGGTTGTTATATGTAAACTACTCATTGAGGACACTGGTCTTATTGGAGTTATATGAGAACTCACACTGTTGCTCGCCAATCTCAAAGTCGAGAATTAAGGACATCTTTTTAGCAAAGGCAGCAAGAGAGAGAAGGGAGGCTAATTGTATGAAGCCCTCTGTGATGCTATATCAAATATCTCCTCCCACTACACAGGATGTGTATTTTTACCTAGCAATAGTATCGAACCTCCAGCATCGTTTTATCTTAGTGACGTTCCATTTAAATTACATCCCGCTGATGTTGGATTATCCAAGTAATGTCCATTCTGTAGGAGATTTGCCATTATGCCCCTGTGATAGCCTATCATCTCAAACAGTTTTGCATGTTTTTTTTTTTTGTAGATTTTCCCATGTGCAGAGGAAAAGATTTATTTTACCCCTTTTGCGTAAATACAACTTTAGACAATGCCAGGTAGCTTTGTATTTTATTCAACAGCCTGCTGATCCTTTTGTATGTTATTCCCTGGCAGCATTTTTATGGTCATCCCTGAAGAGTAGGAGATTACAACTTGACATATAAAATTGTGTTGGTTTAGGAATTATTGTTATAAAGATTTTTACTGAGATAGACTAATGCTATTTGAAATGTATTTTTAACGTGTTAGGATTTTTAAAACTAGTGATTTTTTATATTATTTTTATTAGCTTTGTGTTTATGGATAATAATATAAAATGATGTATATAGTTTATGTACTTTATATGTTGTAGAAATATAGCGAAATGAAGATTTTATGATTGATTATTTACTTAGTTTACTTATAAAGTGTAAAGTGGAATACCATATACCTGGGGCCTGTAACCTAAATGCTACTAGTGTGCTTGAAGCATTGATTGTGCCACCCACACAAGTAGCCTTTCAAACCTGTCTCAGGCCTGTCATTGCAGTTCCTGTGTGTCCAGTGTACTGTCACTTCGACTTGCCATTTAAAACTCCTTGCCAAGCCTTAAACTCCGCTTTTATTACACATAAGTCACCCCTAAGGTAGGCCCAAGTTTGCTCTAAGAGCAGGGTGCTGTGTAAGTAAAAGGTAAGACATGTCCTCTTGAGTTTTACATTTCCTGGTAGTGACAAACAGCTAAATTCGTTTTTCACTACTGTGAGGCATACTCCTCTCATAGTCGAGCATTGGGAAGTCCTTAATATACTTTTATGCTGTAATTACTGATCAGAAAGGAGTGGCTGCATCATGTTTTATATCTTCGGAATAGTAATGATAAATCCTCTTTAACGGTAAAGTTGGATTTAACATTACTATTTTAGAAATTCCTCTTTTAGAAAGT
This sequence comes from Calotriton arnoldi, assembly GCA_963921515.1. Classification (NCBI taxonomy): domain Eukaryota; kingdom Metazoa; phylum Chordata; class Amphibia; order Caudata; family Salamandridae; genus Calotriton; species Calotriton arnoldi. The sequence goes on from CAWUFW010018564.1 coordinate 145,560, forward strand.
TGGCATTTCTGTGCTCTTACTGCTCTGTGTGCCTTGCAGCCTGGCTCTAATATACGTCTTGGGTGGGTGACAGCTACACCTTTTGTATTCCCTCTAGACAGCCACAAACACAGGAAGGGTGTGTGTGACAGAAAACTCATCTGCATTCATATGCATTCTGATAGCTCTTGATGAGCAGGAAGAGAGAGGGGGGCTGACAATTATAGTTAAAAAGGTAGTGTCCTGTTTCCCATACAAATGGCTGATTGATTACCCTCTACTGATAGTCTGGAGCCAGGGCTGGGAAGAAAGGACCTGTGTGCACTTCAAATACCTTTCTTTGAAGTCACCCCAACTTCAAAGGCACAACTGGGTATAAGTATTGGGGCTCTGACCCTACCAAGACAGTACACTACAGGACCTGTGAAGAACTCTGCCAGGAGTAAAGACTGCTGTGCTACAAGAATTGTCCCTCTGCTTGACCGCTGCTCTGCTTTGCTGTGCTGCACTGCTACCTGCTGATCTCTGTCCTGCTGAGGACAAGCACTGGACCCATCTCACTTGAATCCAGAGTGACTCCACGGGCTTGCTGGCTTGCCCCTGTTCTGAAGTCTCAGGGCCATCAAAGACTTGCACTGCAGTGTCTTAAGGAGCTTAGTATATTGTTGTTAACTGGATGCATGTTTTAAATGTTTCCCACACACTAGAGCATGTTTTTCACTTTTTTGTGAGCACTGGATCCTAATAAATGTTTATATAAATGTTCAAAAAAATTCCCTGCAATTAATAAATTAATTGCATCAGAAAACTACAATATTGTCCTGCCTTACACTTGCCTATGATATATTGTTTACTACTGGGTCCCAAAGTAAAATATATAGGACCTACTGATGTTGTTTCTTAAAAACATTCCTAAGACCTAATGGCCTTAATGAACCACTGTTTTTTGCAACATTATCTACTACCCCAGGGTCTTGTAAATTGTGAGGTTCCCTTGTTTTTGAAAATGCATGCCACTGCAAGGAGGCACCAGAAATGTGCCATATCTTTGTAAATATGGTGCATTTCTAATGTCACTCTTTCTCGCAATGCAACACAGCAAGTTGCTTTGCTGTGCCGTGTTGTGTGAAATGTTAATAAATCTGCCCCATAGTGAATATTAGCTGAATGCAACAGATAGGCCTGTAGTGTTTCAGTTAATTATAAACCAACTCTCTGACACTGTAGTGAGCAGGATTTATAGTAGAGTCAAGAAGAAGAGACTATGCAATGGAAGCGGATGTTATACTGGAGTCCCACGTAGGTACTCTTGCCAGTGAAATGGATGTGGAGGGGCATGGTAAGGAGACAGCACTGGGCAAATTCACTGCTATCCTTCACATTCTGGCCATGGCATCTTCGATAGTCTTGCTTGTCTGTACAAATGGTTATCTCAGATATAATGCAGCATTTTAATCTACCAGGTTGTGTAGTCTGTCACCAATAGGAGGTGTGGATTGAGGCATCCCACATCACTAGAGCCATGGATGAATCCAAACCCCAAAAGAGGAACAACCAACCACCATCTATATGTGAATTGCCATAGTTGACATGTTATCACTGCCAGCTGATCAGCAACTCTAATTTACTGTCCCCAAATCCTCCCACAGTTCCAATATGTTAAACAACTGCTGGGCGCATTGTAGGCTGCACATTTTGGGCATTCATGGGTCCAGGTTTACTGTCTTATGTCAGACATGTAGAAGCAAACAATGGTTTCTACCGGTATAATGAGATACAAGCAATATAATCAGTTCTAGAAAGTTAATTTGATTCATGTACTCCTAGGCCATACATAAAATTGAATACAGCATTTGGAAAATATTCAAAGCTTTCCCAAATTCATTATTTACATTAAGAGAAGAAAAGCTGAAAATATGCGGTGCTCGAGTGGTCACACATGAATGAAAATGGCAAAAACACAAGATGATTATATAAATATTTAGACACTGGACCATGTAAGCTCAATTATAATAGTACAGGATTATCCCAATGTAACAAAGATATGGAGAAAATTTAATCGGCCCAATTGATGTCTGCGTCAATGCCATTTTGACCTGCTTTTCCTTAATGGGGCATCATCAGGAAAATAGCTTATTGTGCAAAAATTAGAGCTATGCTACAACTAAGAGTTCAGAATCAGCTTGCAAAAGCATATAGTTCTCAACTGGAGATGATATCATAATGCAAGGGCCTCCTAGTCACAAAGTATGTGGGAGGGAAACTATTAAATCTAGGAAAGATAATTAACCTGGTTGAATTTGGATACCATTGACAGCGAATGTTTCATAAGATCAAAGACACAAATGAGTCTGGATGAGAGAAGCAATGATTGATCCTTTAGCCTTAGAAAGTGAAACACCATCAGTACTCGTTCGCCAGCGATGTAAGCATATGCCTGATGTGGTATGACTTACTGGAGGTTACCGGCATTAAATACAATCACTGCATTATAACATGGTAGTGGCACTGGTTTTCTTATATTTCATATCTTTTAAAGTGTTGATGGCAGGAAAACCTAATCCCATCTTTTAAGATGGCCACGACATTGACAGGATCCTCCGACAATCTTAGGTGAGATTACCCACACAATCTGTGTTCACCAGATGGGCATTAGAATCATTGGCCACTTGTATGCCAAGCACCCCACCCACCCCTCCAGTCCTGTATCTATAAAAACTGTAAATAAATTTCCAAAGTTGCCTCATTCATTTAAATATGCTCATTTAGTTTTAAATTGACAAAAATATTTCTTCGAGTTTTCATTTGTTTCCAAGATGTGCTTCACAATTTTTGTGGACAAAGGACTGCCACATAAGCCTTTCTTCAAGCTTTCACTGTCCTGACTCGACTGGAATAGACATTTAAGGTACAAACAATCATTCCCCTCTTTTTCTTTTTCAATTACAAAGTTCAATGAGGAACAGTGTAACTGTTGCGGACTGAAACGGAATGAAAAACGAAATTCAGACAAATACTACATGGTAATGAGTTTTATATAAACAAGACAATATTTCAAGACACTTCTTTTTTTTCTAAAGCATAACTGTTGTGCATCATACTCTGAATGCTAAAAGAGCCGGTTTAAATAAAATGATCTTCAAGTTCTGCCAAATGTCAGCAGTAAGCTTTGAACTCACAAAGGCATTTTGATAACTTGTGACAGGATGCGACTCCCAGTGTCTTCTACTCAAGTACTCTTGTCTAGACCGTACTCAGAATCAGAGCTTGTGTGCGCAGAATGCAGAAAAGATAACTAGAGATTCTGACTATTCTTTATGCCTCCCAGACGGTTGTATGACATTGCCACTCATTGTCTTTACCACACAAGTATTTACTATGCATATACCTTTTCCTTGCATGCCTTTACAGCAAAATGCTAAGCATATATCAGGTAAGTGAAACGGAAATACATATGTACCCTTATAACACCCTAAACTCACCCACCCTTAAGCCCTAAAAACACCCTTACCACCCAATACCGTTATCCACCCCTAAACATTTAAGACACCCTTACCACCCAATACCCTAACCACCCCTAAACCCTAAATAGACCCTTATTACCCAATACCATTACTGACCCCAAAATCCTAAAAGCACTATTACCACCCACTACCCTTACCCACCCCTAAACCCTAAAAACTCCATTACTGCCCAATACCCTTACCCACCCCTAAACCCTAAAACACCCTTACCACCCATTAACCTTACTACTCCTACACCCTAAAAACACCATTACCACCCAAACCCTTACCCACCTCTAAACCCTAAAAACACCCTTACCACCCAATACCCTGCTCACCCCTAAACCCTAAAATACCCTTACCACCCACTACCCATGCCCACCCCATAACCTTAAAAATGCCCTTACCCTAATACTACACATATGGCATTTTTAGCGTCGCCAGTAGGTAGTTATAGTTTCAATAGGAAAACCATTTTTTGACTTGCCTATATCTTTGGCCCAGTTGACGAATCTTCACAAAATTTTCCCAAAAGAAGTGACCCAGTGAATCTTGTTGTACATGGAAAGTTTCGGGGTGATCCATCAAGCGGGGGCCAAGAAAAAGGGGGGGAATCATAAAAAGTGTGTTTCCTCAGCTAATTCCCATTGGAGTTTTGAACACAACTACAGCCCGAACTGCTGGACAGATTTACACCGAATTTGGCAGAAAAGTAGCTTTTGGTTCGCAGATTACACTATCAATAAATTTGTATATCTACGATCGCAAAGTCTTTGCGAATAATGACGATCTCGTGCTGTCAGGAGCTCGAAAAACCTTCACGGGAGCAGAATGACAATAATTCCCTGCGCCCCTCTCAATCCGATAAGAAGAGACTGCCTGGTCCACCCTGGTCTCCTTTCTTCTGGTTGTTGCTCAACTATGAACTCAGTGAGACAAAAAAAGAAGGAATCACTGAGGAGCACTTGTGGACCTAAACGCAAAAAAGAGGTACGCAGTTCCTCAATATGCAGGTAGTGTCCCAGGCACCCTGAAAGGAGGAGAAATCCTCCTTTTGGAACTAAGGCCCTCACACACCCAGCAAGCTAGGTGTCATGCTTCATCATATGGGTCTGCTCCTCGTCGGGTCGGCGCTGCAATACCCGACGGGCACCCATAAAGGGGCTCTTTGCCGGAGATCTTTTGTTCCTGCCGTAAGGGTGCCGTGGGTGTGAGGGACCTAGTGTAAGTGTAGATGTTCTGAAAGTGAATATAAAACAAGTTGGGATTCCTTTGAGAGCAAATTTTATTCTAGGTGGATCCCTACTCGATTAAAAATAGTGAGGAGAGGCGACTAACAAGCTATCAAGTTTCAAGAGGCGCTCTACTCCTTGATGGTCAACATGTTTCACGCCAGTTAGTCCAAAGGATCAGGTGGCGTTTCTTCAGGACCGTGAGAAGTGACTATCTACAGTGAATGGGGTGTGCAACATGCCCCATAACTAAAATATATAAAAGAATAGTGTGAGGATATTACCTACTACTATAAGGATGAACAGGATACTACCTGTTATTACTGGGACAAACCTGATGAGCTTCAGAAATACGCCCCATCTGTTACAGCACTAAATAAAGACATCTGTATTAGGATGTCCGCCTCCACTGGAAGCCGCGCTAACCACCTACCCCTTCGTGCTGCACCACTCTTGCGTCTTTCTGTACCTCTGTTGCTTCTTTCTGCACTTCTCTTGCCTCTTTCTGCACCCTTCGTACCTCTTTCAGCACCTCTGTTTCTTCTTTCTGCACTTCTCTTCCTTCTTTCTGCACCCCTAGTGCCTCCTTCTGCACCTCTGTTGCCTCTTACAGCACCTCTGTTGATTCTTTCTGCACTGCTCTTGCTTCTTTCTGCACCTCACTTGCCTCTTTCTGCACTTTTCTTGCTTCTTTCTAAACCTCTGTTGCTTCTTTCAGCAATTCTCTTGCCTCTTTCTGCACTGCTCTTGCTTGTTTCTGCACCTCTCTTGTGTCTTTCTGCACCCCTATTGCCTCTCTCTGCACTTCACTTGCTTCTTTCTGCACCTCTCTTGCCTCTTTCGGCACCTCTGTTGCTTCTTTCTGCACCCCTCCTGCCTCTTTCTGCACCCCTCTTCCCTATTTGTCCAACTCTCTTGCCTCTTTCTACACCTCTCTTCCCTCTTTCTGTACCACTCTTGCCTCTTTCTGTACCTCTGTTGCTTCTTTCTGCACTTCTCTTGCCTCTTTCTGCACCCTTTGTGCCTCTTTCAGCACCCTGTTGCTTCTTTCTGCACTTCTCTTCCTTCTTTCTGCACCCCTTGTGCCTCCTTTTGCACCTCTGTTGCTTCTTTTTGCACTTCTCTTGGTTCTTTCTGCACTTCTCTTGCCTCTTTCTGCACCTTTTGTGCCTCTTTCAGCACCTCTGTTGCTTCTTTCTGCACTTCCCTTCCTTCTTTCTTCACACCTCTTGCCTCTTTTTGCACCTTTGTTGGTTCTTTCTGCACTGCTCTTACTTCTTTCTGCTCCTAACTTGCCCCTTTCTACACCCCTGTTCCCTGTTTCTGCACATTTCATTCCTGTTTATGCACCTCTCTTGCCTCTTTCTGCACCTCTGAGTTAGAGGTAGTTTTAGTCCCCCTGCCCTATTATGTACTAGGGCCTTACAGGGGAGGTCATGCCAATCACAGGGATACCCCAATCCATAGTGTACCCTAGTGTATGTAGGTGTTTTCACTGTATTCTAAGTGTCTTTCATCATAGCACTGACTCCGGGCCTGGTTAGTCAGAGTCAGTTACCACCAGTACCAGTCAGTAAAAAGTTGGGGGCACAGGATGACTTTGAAACAAGGCCTCTTTCTGCACCTCTGTTGGTTCTTTCTGCGCCTTTCTTAATCTTTCTTCACATGTCCTACCTCTGTAGGCATAGTTAGAAATTAGCATTTAAAAAACCTTAGAAATTCACTGAAACAACCATAGGTTTCAGGGACGTTATAGTTAGAAATTATCTTTTAAAAAACCTTTGACATTCACTGAAAAAACCATAGGTTTCAGGGACGTTATAGTTAGAAATTAGCATTTAAAAAACCATAGAAATTCACTGAAAAAACCATTGGTTTCAGGGACGTTATAGTTAGTTGGATATTTCACTCGTACAAAACCAGAGAAATTCGGCCGTTATAGTTAGTTGAGCTAACTATAACTCACGCCCCCGTAATGCACTGCTGATGATGTCACATATTACATCATTCATGACATGGTCAGTGACACCACTGATGACATCACTGATGACATCTCAAATGACGCTAGAACTTTATTTAGGGATAGTGTGTGTATATTAACACTAACACCCCCTTTTTTTTCTTTCGTGTAAGAACCACTTTAATACACAACGTGCCCAGATCAATATGGCCGATAGCCTTTCACTTTAAAGTAATATGTAGTCAATTGTTTATGTTGATGTTTGCAATCGTAAGTATGTTTATTATGAACAAGTCACGTTGACGAACATACAGGTACGGCCGTCATGGGCAAGATATGCTGAAATGACATTGTGTGCATATTAACACATGTTTTCTTTTCTTTATTGTATGAATTCCTGAATTTTCAAATCGTGACCAGGCCAATATGGCCAACAACTTTTTGGTTTAATGTAATATGTGGTCCTTTGTTAATGTTCTCAACTGGAGGCATTTGTACATTTAAATAAGGAGGCTACTATGACGTCTTGTATCGTGATCAAGGTTCGAACGAGCCGAAAAGCGTGGATCGCGTCCTTTGCAGATTAAATACTTCCAAACTTCAACCTGAGTGCTGATTTCTTATGAGAGGAGATTGAATATATACATATATATACCTCTCTTGCCTCTTTCTGCAGCTCACTCTCTTCTTTCTGCACCTCTCTTGCCTCTTTCTGCACCTCTTTTGCCTCTTTCTGCACCTCTCATGTCTCTTTCTACACCTCTCTTGCCTCTTTCTGCACCTCACATGCCTCTTTCTGCACCTATCTTGTCTCTTTCTGCACCTCTTTTGCCTCTTTCTGCTCCTCTCTTGCCTCTTTCTGCACTCCTCCTGCCTCTTTCTGCACCTCACTTGCCTCTATCTGCGCCTTTATTCCTCTTTCTTTAACTCTCTTGCCTCTTTCTACACCTCCCTTAGCTCTTTCTGCACCTCTCTTGCCTCTTTCTGCACCTCTCTTGCCTCTTTCTGTTCTTGCATCTTTCTGCACCTCTCTTGCCTCTTTGTGCACCCCTCTTGCCTCTTTCTGCACCTCTCTTGACTCTTTCTGCACCTCTCTAGCCTCTTTCTGCACCTCTCTTCCCTCTTTCTGCACTTCTCTTGCCTCTTTCTGCACTCCTCTTGCTTCTTTTTGCAACTCGCTTGCCTCTTTCTGAGCCTTTCTTCCTCTTTCTCCACCTCTCTTGACCCTGCACCTCTCTTGCCTCTTTCTGCACCTCTCTTGCCTCTTTCTGAACTTCTCTAACTTCTTTCTGCACCTTTCTTCCTGTTTCTGCACCTCTCTTGCCTCTTTCTGCACCTTTCTTCCTCTTTCTGTACCTCTTTCCTCATTCTGCCCCTCTCTTGCTTCTTTCTGCACTTCTCTTGCCTCTTTTTGCACCTCACTTGCCTCTTTCTGCACCTGTCTTCCTCTTTCTGCAGCTCTCTTGCCTCTTTCTACACCTCTCTTACCTCTTTCTGCACCTCTCTTTCCTCTTTCTGCACCTCTCTCGCCTCTTTCTGCACCTCCCTTGCCTCTTTCTGCAGCTCACTCTCTTCTTTCTGCACCTCTCTTGCCTCTTTCTGCACTACTCTTGCCTCTTTCTGCACCTCTCTTGCCTCTTTCTGCTCCTCACTCTCTTCTTTCTGCACCTCTCTTGCATCTTTCTTCACTGCTTCTGCTTCTTTCTGCACTTCTCTTGCCTCTTTCTGCACCTTTCTTCCTCTTTCTGCACCTCTTTTGCCACTTTCTGCACCTTTCTTCCTCTTTCTGTACCTCTCTTGCCTCGTTCTGTACCTCTCTTGCCTCTTTCTGCACCTCACTCTCTTCTTTCTGCACCTCTCTTGCCTCTCACTGCACCACTCGTGTCTCTTTCTGCACCTCTCTTGCCTCTTTGTGCACCTCTTTTGCCTCTTTCTGCACCGCTCTAGCCTATTTCTGCACCTCTCTTGCCTCTTTTTGCACTTCTCTTGCTTCTTTCTGCACCTATCTTCCTGTTTCTGCACCTCTCTTGCCTCTTTCTTCACCTTTCTTCCTCTTTCTGCACCAATTGCCTCATTCTGCCCCTCTCTTGCTTCTTTCTGCACTTTTCTTGACTCTTTCTGCACCTCTTTTGCCTCTTTCTGTGCCTTTTCCTCTTTCTGCACCTCTCTTGCCCCTTTCTACACCTCTCTTACCTCTGTCTGCACCTCTCTTGCCTCTTTCTGCACCTCACTCTCTTCTTTCTGCACCGCTCTTGCCTCTTTCTTCATCTCTCTTGTCTCTTTCTGCACCTTTCTTCCTCTTTCTGCACCTATTTTGCCTCTTTCTGCACCTTTCTTCCTCTTTCTGCACCTCTCTTGCTTCTTTCTGCACCTCTCTTGCCTATTTCTGCACCCCACTCTCTTCTTTCTGCACCTCTCTTGCCTCTTTCTGCATCTCTCTTGCCTCTTTCTGCACCTCTCTTGCTTCTTTTTGCACCTCTCTTGCCTCTTTCTGCACCTTTCTTCCTCTTTCTGCACCTCTTTTGCCACTTTCTGCACCTTTCTGCACCTCTCTTGCCTCTTTCTGCACCTCACTCTTTTCTTTCTGCACCTCTCTTGCCTCTTTCTGTATCTCTCTTGCCTCTTTCTGCACCTCTCTTGCCTCTTTCTGCACCTCTCTTGCTTCTTTCTGCATCTCTCTTGCCTCTTTCTGCACCTCTCTTGCTTCTTTTTGCACCTCTCTTGCCTCTTTCTGCACCTTTCTTCATCTTTCTGCACCTCTTTTGCCACTTTCTGCACCTTTCTTCCTCTTTCTGCACCTCTTTTGCCACTTTCTGCACCTTTCTTCCTCTTTCTGCACCTCTCTTGCCTCTATCTGCACCTCTCTTGTCTCTTTCTGAACCTCTCTTGCCTCTTTCTGCACCTCACTTGCCTCTTTCTGTGCCTCTCTTACCTCTTTCTGCACTTCTCTTGCTTCATCTGCACCTCTCTTGCCTGTTTCATCACTTCTCCTCCTTTTTTCTGCACCTTTATTCCTCTTTTTGTACCTCTCTTGCTTCTTTCTGCACTTTTTTTGCCTCTTCCTGCACTTCTCTTGTGTCTTTATGCATCATGACCCCGCCAATATGGTCGACAGATTTTAGGTTTAATGTCATATGTAGTCCTTTGTTAATGTTGGCAGCTGGAGGCATTTGAACATTTAAATAAGGAAGCTACAATGAAGTCTTGTATAGTTATCAAGGTTCGGACGAGCCGACACACGTGGATCCGTCCTTTGCAGATTATATACTTCAAAACTACAACCGAGTGCTGATTCCTTCCATGTAAGAGTGGGAGGAGATTGAATATATTCTTTTATATACCTCTCTTGCCTCTTTCTGCACCTCTCTTGCCTCTTTCTGCACTTCTCTAACTTCTTTCTGCACCTCCCTTGCCTCTTTCTGTACCTTTCTTCCTCTTTCTGCACTTCTCTTGCCTCTTTCTGCACCTCACTTGCCTATTTCTGCACCTGTCTTCCTCTTTCTACCCTCTCTTGCCTCTTTCTGCACCTCTCTTGCCTCTTTCTGCACCTCACTCTCTTCTTTCTGCACCTCTCTTGCCTCTTTCTGCATCTCTCTTGTCTCTTTCTGCACCTCTCTTGCCTCTTTCTGCACCTTTCTTCCTCTTTCTGCACCTCTTTTGCCTCTTTCTGCAACTTTCTTCCTCTTTCTGCACCTCTCTTGCCTCTTTCTGCACCTCTCTTGCCTCTTTCTGCACCTCACTCTCCTCTTTCTGCACCTCTCTTGCCTCTTTCTGCATCTCTCTTGACTCTTTCTGCACCTCTCATGCCTCTTTCTGCACCTCTCATGCCTCTTTCTGCACCTCTTTTGCCTCTTTCTGTACATTTCTTCCTCTTTCTGCACCTCTCTTGCCTCTTTCTGCACCTCTCTTGCCTCTTTCTGTACCTCTCTTGTCTCTTTCTGCACCTGTCTTGCCTCTTTGTGCACCTCACTTGCCTCTTTCTGTGCCTCTCTTACCTCTTTCCGCACTTCTCTTGCTTCGTCTGCACCTCTTTTGCCTCTTTCTGTACATTTCTTCCTCTTTCTGCACCTCTCTTGCCTCTTTCTGCACCTCTCTTGCCTCTTTCTGTACCTCTCTTGTCTCTTTCTGCACCTGTCTTGCCTCTTTGTGCACCTCACTTGCCTCTTTCTGTGCCTCTCTTACCTCTTTCCGCACTTCTCTTGCTTCGTCTGCACCTCTCTTGCCTGTTTCATCACTTCTATAGCTTTTTTCTGCACCTTTCTTCATCTTTTTGCACCTCTCTTGCTTCTTTCTGCACTTTTTTAGCCTCTTACTGCACTTCTCTTGCATCTTTCTGCATCATGACCCGGCCAATATGGCCGACAGATTTTTGGTTTAATGTGATATGTAGCCCTTTGTTAATGTTGGCAACTTGAGGCATTTGTACATTTAAATAAGGAAGCTACAATGAATTCTTGTATCGTGATCAAGGTTCAGACGAGCTGAAATGCGTGGATCACGTCCTTTGCAGATTATATACTTCCAAACTGCAACCCGAGTGCTGATTCCTTCCTTGTAAGAGTGGGAGGAGATTGAATATATTCATATATATACCTCTCTTGCCTCTTTCTATACCTCGCTTGCCTCTTTCTGTACCTCTCTTGCCTCTTTCTGCACCTTTCTTCCTCTTTCTGTACCTCTTGCCTCTTTCTGCCCCTCTCTTGCTTCTTTCTGCACTTCTCTTGCCTCTTTCTGCACCTCACTTGCCTCTTTCTGCACCTGTCTTCCTCTTTCTGCATCTCTCTTGCCTCTTTCTGCACCTCTCGCGCCTCTTTCTGCACCTCTCTTGCCTCTTTCTATAGCTCACTCTCTTCTTTCTGCACCTCTCTTGCCTCTTTCTGCACCTCTCTAGCCTCTTTCTGCACTACTCTTGCCTCTGTCTGCACCTCTCTTGCCTCTTCCTGCACCTCACTCTCTTCTTTCTGCACCTCTCTTGCCTCTTTCTTCACTGCTCTTGCCTCTTTCTGCACCTCTCCTGCCTCTTTCTGCACCTCTCTTGCCTCTTACTGCACCAGTCTTCTCTCTTCCTGCACTTCTCTTGCCTCTTTGTGCACCTGTGTTGCCTCTTTATGCACTTCTCTTGCTTCTTTCTGTACCTTTCTTCCTGTTTATGCACCTCTCTTGCCTCTTTCTTCACCTTTCTTCCTCTTTCTGCACCTCTTGCCTCATTCTGCCCCTCTCTTGCCTCTTTCTGCACTTCTCTTGGCTCTTTCTGCTCCTCACTTGCCTCTTTCTGTGCCTTTCTTCCTCTTTCTGCACCTCTCTTGCCCCTTTCTACACCTCTCTCGCCTCTTTCTGCACCTCTCTTGCCTGTTTCTGCAGCTCACTCTCTTCTTTCTGCACCTCTCTTGCCTCTTTCTGTACCTCTCTTGCCTCTCTTTGTACCTCTCTTGCCTCTTTCTGTACCACTCTTGACTCTTTCTACACCTCTCTTGCCTCTTTTTGCACCTCTCTTGCCTCTTTCTGCACCTCACGATCTTCTTTCTGCACCTCTCTTGCCTCTTCCTGCATCTCTCTTGTCTCTTTCTGCTCCTCTCCTGACTCTTTCTGCACCTTTTTTCTTCTTTCTGCACCTATTTTGCCTCTTTCTGCACCTTTCTTCCTCTTTCTGTACCTCTCTTGCTTCTTTCTGCACCTCTCTTGTCTCTTTCTGCACCTCACTCTCTTCTTGCATGCACCTCTCTTGACTCTTTCTGCATCTCTCTTGCCTCTTTCTGCACCTCTCTTGCTTCTTTTTGCACCTCTCTTGCCTCTTTCTTCCTCTTTCTTCCTCTTTCTGCACCTCTTTTGCCACTTTCTGCACCTTTCTGCACCTCTCTTGCCTCGTTCTGTACCTCTCTTGCCTCTTTCTGCACCTCACTCTTTTCTTTCTGCACCTCTCTTGCCTCTTTCTGTATCTCTCTTGCCTCTTTCTGCACCTCTCTTGCCTCTTTCTGCATCTCTCTTTCCTCTTTCTGCACCTCTCTTGCTTCTTTTTGCACCTCTCTTGCCTCTTTCTGCACCTTTCTTCCTCTTTCTGCACCTCTTTTGCCACTTTCTGCATCTTTCTTCCTCTTTCTGTACCTCTTTTGCCACTTTCTGCACCTTTCTTCCTCTTTCTGCACCTCTCTTGCCTCTATCTGCACCTCTCTTGTCTCTTTCTGAACCTCTCTTGCCTCTTTCTGCACCTCACTTGCCTCTTTCTGTGCCTCTCTTACCTCTTTCTGCACTTCTCTTGCTTCATCTGCACCTCTCTTGCCTGTTTCATCACTTCTCCTCCTTTTTTCTGCACCTTTATTCCTCTTTTTGTACCTCTCTTGCTTCTTTCTGCACTTTTTTGCCTCTTCCTGCACTTCTCTTGTGTCTTTATGCATCATGACCCGGCCAATATGGTCGACAGATTTTAGGTTTAATGTCATATGTAGTCCTTTGTTAATGTTGGCAGCTGGAGGCATTTGTACATTTAAATAAGGAAGCTACAATGAAGTCTTGTATAGTTATCAAGGTTCGGACGAGCCGAAACACGTGGATCCGTCCTTTGCAGATTATATACTTCAAAACTACAACCCGAGTGCTGATTCCTTCCATGTAAGAGTGGGAGGAGATTGAATATATTCTTTTATATACCTCTCTTGCCTCTTTCTGCACCTCTCTTGCCTCTTTCTGCACTTCTCTAACTTCTTTCTGCACCTCCCTTGCCTCTTTCTGTACCTTTCTTCCTCTTTCTGCACTTCTCTTGCCTCTTTCTGCACCTCACTTGCCTATTTCTGCACCTGTCTTCCTCTTTCTACCCTCTCTTGCCTCTTGCTGCACCTCTCTTGCCTCTTTCTGCACCTCACTCTCTTCTTTCTGCACCTCTCTTGCCTCTTTCTGCATCTCTCTTGTCTCTTTCTGCACCTCTCTTGCCTCTTTCTGCACCTTTCTTCCTCTTTCTGCACCTCTTTTGCCTCTTTCTGCACCTTTCTTCCTCTTTCTGCACCTCTCTTGCCTCTTTCTGCACCTCTCTTGCCTCTTTCTGCACCTCACTCTCCTCTTTCTGCACCTCTCTTGCCTCTTTCTGCATCTCTCTTGACTCTTTCTGCACCTCTCATGCCTCTTTCTGCACCTCTCATGCCTCTTTCTGCACCTCTTTTGCCTCTTTCTGTACATTTCTTCCTCTTTCTGCACCTCTCTTGCCTCTTTCTGCACCTCTCTTGCCTCTTTCTGTACCTCTCTTGTCTCTTTCTGCACCTGTCTTGCCTCTTTGTGCACCTCACTTGCCTCTTTCTGTGCCTCTCTTACCTCTTTCCGCACTTCTCTTGCTTCGTCTGCACCTCTCTTGCCTGTTTCATCACTTCTCCAGCTTTCTTCTGCACCTTTCTTCATCTTTTTGCACCTCTCTTGCTTCTTTCTGCACTTTTTTAGCCTCTTCCTGCACTTCTCTTGCATCTTTCTGCATCATGACCGGCCAATATGGCCGACAGATTTTGGTTTAATGTGATATGTAGCCCTTTGTTAATGTTGGCAACTTGAGGCATTTGTACATTTAAATAAGGAAGCTACAATGAATTCTTGTATCGTGATCAAGGTTCAGGCGAGCTGAAACGCGTGGATCACGTCCTTTGCAGATTATATACTTCCAAACTGCAACCCGAGTGCTGATTCCTTCCTTGTAAGAGTGGGAGGAGATTGAATATATTCATATATATACCTCTCTTGCCTCTTTCTATACCTCTCTTGCCTCTTTCTGTACCTCTCTTGCCTCTTTCTGCACCTTTCTTCCTCTTTCTGTACCTCTTGCCTCTTTCTGCCCCTCTCTTGCTTCTTTCTGCACTTCTCTTGCCTCTTTCTGCACCTCACTTGCCTCTTTCTGCACCTGTCTTCCTCTTTCTGCATCTCTCTTGCCTCTTTCTGCACCTCTCGCGCCTCTTTCTGCACCTCTCTTGCCTCTTTCTGCAGCTCACTCTCTTCTTTCTGCACCTCTCTTGCCTCTTTCTGCACCTCTCTAGCCTCTTTCTGCACTACTCTTGCCTCTGTCTGCACCTCTCTTGCCTCTTCCTGCACCTCACTCTCTTCTTTCTGCACCTCTCTTGCCTCTTTCTTCACTGCTCTTGCCTCTTTCTGCACCTCTCCTGCCTCTTTCTGCACCTCTCTTGCCTCTTACTGCACCAGTCTTGTCTCTTCCTGCACTTCTCTTGCCTCTTTGTGCACCTGTGTTGCCTCTTTATGCACTTCTCTTGCTTCTTTCTGTACCTTTCTTCCTGTTTATGCACCTCTCTTGCCTCTTTCTTCACCTTTCTTCCTCTTTCTGCACCTCTTGCCTCATTCTGCCCCTCTCTTGCCTCTTTCTGCACTTCTCTTGGCTCTTTCTGCTCCTCACTTGCCTCTTTCTGTGCCTTTCTTCCTCTTTCTGCACTTCTCTTGCCCCTTTCTACACCTCTCTCGCCTCTTTCTGCACCTCTCTTGCCTGTTTCTGCAGCTCACTCTCTTCTTTCTGCACCTCTCTTGCCTCTTTCTGTACTTCTCTTGCCTCTCTTTGTACCTCTCTTGCCTCTTTCTGTACCACTCTTGACTCTTTCTACACCTCTCTTGCCTCTTTTTGCACCTCTCTTGCCTCTTTCTGCACCTCACGATCTTCTTTCTGCACCTCTCTTGCCTCTTCCTGCATCTCTCTTGTCTCTTTCTGCTCCTCTCCTGACTCTTTCTGCACCTTTTTTCTTCTTTCTGCACCTATTTTGCCTCTTTCTGCACCTTTCTTCCTCTTTCTGCACCTCTCTTGCTTCTTTCTGCACCTCTCTTGTCTCTTTCTGCACCTCACTCTCTTCTTGCATGCACCTCTCTTGCCTCTTTCTGCATCTCTCTTGCCTCTTTCTGCACCTCTCTTGCTTCTTTTTGCACCTCTCTTGCCTCTTTCTGCACCTTTCTTCCTCTTTCTGCACCTCTTTTGCCACTTTCTGCACCTTTCTTCCTCTTTCTGCACCTCTCTTGCCTCGTTCTGTACCTCTCTTGCCTCTTTCTGTACCTTTCTTCCTCTTTCTGCACCTCTTTTGCCTCTTTCTGTACATTTCTTCCTCTTTCTGCACCTCTCTTGCCTCTATCTGCACCTGACTTGCCTCTTTCTGTGCCCTTACCTCTTTTGGCACTTCTCTTGCTTCATCTGCACCTCTCTTGCCTGTTTCATCACTTCTCCTGCTATTTTCTGCACCTTTCTTCCTCTTTTTGTACCTCTCTTGCTTCTTTCTTCATTTTTTTGCCTCTTCCTGCACTCCTCTTGCGTCTTTCTGCATCATGACCCGGCCAATATGGCCGACAGAGTTTTGGTTTAATGTGATATGTAGTCCTTTGTTAATGTTGGCAACTTGAGGCATTTGTACATTTAAATAAGGAAGCTACAATGAAGTCTTGTATCGTGATCAAGGTTCGGACGAGCCAAAAAGTGTGGATCACGTCCTTAGCAGATTATATTCTTCCAAACTACAACCCGAGTGCTGTTTCCTTCCTTGTAAGAGTGGGAGGAGATTGAATATATTCATATATATATTTCTCTTGCCTATTTCTGCACCTCTCTTGCCTCTTTCTGCACCTCTCTTGCCTCTTTCTGCACTTCTCTAACTTCTTTCTGCACCTTTATTCCTTTTTCTGCACCTCTCTTGCCTCTTTCTGCACTTCTCTAACTTCTTTCTGCACCTTTCTTCCTTTTTCTGCACCTCACTTGCCTCTTTCTGCACCTCTCTCGCCTCTTTCTGCACCTCTCTTGCCTGTTTCTGCAGCTCACTCTCTTCTTTCTGCACCTCTCTAGCCTCTTTCTGCACCTCTCTTGCCTCTTTTTGTACCTCTCTTGCCTCTTTCTGTACCACTCTTGACTCTTTCTACACCTCTCGCCTCTTTTTGCACCTCTCTTGCCTCTTTCTGCACCTCACTCTCTTCTTTCTGCACCTCTCTTGCCTCTTCCTGCATCTCTCTTGTCTCTTTCTCCTCCTCTCCTGACTCTTTCTGTGCCTTTTTTCTTCTTTCTGCACCTATTTTGCCTCTTTCTGCACCTTTCTTCCTCTTTCTGCACCTCTCTTGCTTCTTTCTGCACCTCTCTTGCCTCTTTCTGCACCTCACTCTCTTCTTTCTGCACCTCTCTTGCCTCTTTCTGCATCTCTCGTGCCTCTTTCTGCACCTCTCTTGCTTCTTTTTGCACCTCTCTTGCCTCTTTCTGCACCTTTTTTCCTCTTTCTGCACCTCTTTTGCCACTTTCTGCACCTTTCTTCCTCTTTCTGCACCTTTCTTGCCTCGTTCTGTACCTCTCTTGCCTCTTTCTGCACCTCACTCTTTTCTTTCTGCACCTCTCTTGCCTCTTTCTGTATCTCTCTTGCCTCTTTCTGCACCTCTCTTGCCTCTTTCTGCACCTTTCTTCCTCTTTCTGCACCTCGCTTGCCTCTTTCTGTACATTTCTTCCTCTTTCTGCACCTCTCTTGCCTCTATCTGCACATCTCTTGTCTCTTTCTGCACCTGTCTTGCATCTTTCTGCACCTCACTTGCCTCTTTCTCTGCC
Organism: Calotriton arnoldi; assembly: GCA_963921515.1. Taxonomy (NCBI): domain Eukaryota; kingdom Metazoa; phylum Chordata; class Amphibia; order Caudata; family Salamandridae; genus Calotriton; species Calotriton arnoldi. The sequence goes on from CAWUFW010018564.1 coordinate 162,771, forward strand.
CCTCTTACCTCTTTTGGCACTTCTCTTGCTTCATCTGCACCTCTCTTGCCTGTTTCATCAATTCTCCTGCTATTTTCTGCACCTTTCTTCCTCTTTTTGTACCTCTCTTGCTTCTTTCTTCATTTTTTTGCCTCTTCCTGCACTCCTCTTGCGTCTTTCTGCATCATGACCCGGCCAATATGGCCGACAGATTTTTGGTTTAATGTGATATGTGGTCCTTTGTTAATGTTGGCAACTGGAGGTATTTGTACATTTAAATAAGGAAGCTACAATGAAGTCTTGTATCGTGATCAAGGTTCGGACGAGCCAATATGTGTGGATCACGTCCTTAGCAGATTATATTCTTCCAAACTACAACCCGAGTGCTGATTCCTTCCTTGTAAGAGTGGGAGGAGATTGAATATATTCATATATATATATCTCTTGCCTATTTCTGCACCTCTCTTGCCTCTTTATGCACCTCTCTTGCCTCTTTCTGCACTTCTCTAACTTCTTTCTGCACCTTTCTTCCTTTTTCTGCACCTCTCTTGCCTCTTTCTGCACATTTCTTCCTCTTTCTGTACCTCTTGCCTCATTCTGCCCCTCTCTTGCTTCTATCTGTACTTCTCTTGCCTCTTTCTGCGCCTGTCTTCCTCTATCTGCACCTCTCTTGCCTCTTTCTACACCTCTTACCTCTTTCTGCACCATTTCTCGCCTCTTTCTGCACCTCCCCAGCCTCTTTCTGCAGCTCACTCTCTTCTTTCTGCACCTCTCTTGCCTCTTTTTGCACCTCTCTTGCCTCTTTCTGCACCTCACTCTCTTCTTTCTGCACCTTTCTTGCCTCTTTCTTCATTGCTCTTGCCTCTTTCTGCACCTCTCCTGCCTCTTTCTGCACCTTTTTTCTTCTTTCTGCACCTATTTTGCCTCTTTCTGCACCTTTCTTCCTCTTTCTGCACCTCTCTTGCTTCTTTCTGCACCTCTCTTGCCTCTTTCTGCACCTCACTCTCTTCTTTCTGCATCTCTCTTGCCTCTTTCTGCATCTCTCTTGCCTCTTTCTGCACCTCTCTTGCTTCTTTTTGCACCTCTCTTGCCTCTTTCTGCACCTTTCTTCCTCTTTCTGCACCTCTTTTGCCACTTTCTGCACCTTTCTTCCTCTTTCTGCACCTCTCTTGCCTCGTTCTGTATCTCTCTTGCCTCTTTCTGCTCCTCACTCTATTCTTTCTGCACCTCTCTTGCCTCTTTCTGTAGCTCTCTTGCCTCTTTCTGCACCTCTCTTGCCTCTTTCTGCACCTTTCTTCCTCTTTCTGCACCTCTTTTGCCTCTTTCTGTACATTTCTTCCTCTTTCTGCACCTCTCTTGCCTCTATCTGCACCTCTCTTGTCTCTTTCTGCACCTGTCTTGCCTCTTTCTGTACCTCACTTGCCTTTTTCTGTGCCACTCTTACCTCTTTTGGCACTTCTCTTGCTTCATCTGCACCTCTCTTGCCTGTTTCATCACTTCTCCTGCTATTTTCTGCACCTTTCTTCCTCTTTTTGTACCTCTCTTGCTTCTTTCTTCATTTTTTTGCCTCTTCCTGCACTCCTCTTGCGTCTTTCTGCATCATGACCCGGCCAATATGGCCGACAGATTTTTGGTTTAATTTAATATGTAGTACTTTGTTAACGTTGGCAACTGGAGGCATTTGTACATTTAAATAAGGAAGCTACAATGAAGTCTTGTATCGTGATCAAGGTTCGGACGAGCCAAAATGTGTGGATCACGTCCTTAGCAGATTATATTCTTCCAAACTTCAACCCTAGTGCTGATTCCTTCCTTGTAAGAGTGGGAGGAGATTGAATATATTCATATATATATATCTCTTGCCTATTTCTGCACCTCTCTTGCCTCTTTCTGCACCTCTCTTGCCTCTTTCTGCACTTCTCTAACTTCTTTCTGCACCTTTCTTCCTTTTTCTGCACCTCACTTGCCTCTTTCTGTGCCTTTCTTCCTCTTTCTGCACCTCTCTTGCCCCTTTCTACACCTCTCTTACCTCTTTCTGCACCTCTCTTGCCTCTTTCTGCACCTCTCTTGCCTCTTTCTGCACCTCTCTTGCCTGTTTCTGCAGCTCACTCTCTTCTTTCTGCACCTCTCTAGCCTCTTTCTGCACCTCTCTTGCCTCTTTTTGTACCTCTCTTGCCTCTTTCTGTACCACTCTTGACTCTTTCTACACCTCTCGCCTCTTTTTGCACACTTCTTTCTGTACCTTTCTTCCTTTTCTGCACCTCTCTTGCCTCTTTCTGCACTTCTCTAACTTCTTTCTGCACCTTTCTTCCTTTTTTGCACCTCACTTGCCTCTTTCTGTGCCTTTCTTCCTCTTTCTGCACCTCTCTTGCCCCTTTCTACACCTCTCTTACCTCTTTCTGCACCTCTCTTGCCTCTTTCTGCACCTCTCTCGCCTCTTTCTGCACCTCTCTTGCCTGTTTCTGCAGCTCACTCTCTTCTTTCTGCACCTCTCTAGCCTCTTTCTGCACCTCTCTTGCCTCTTTTTGTACCTCTCTTGCCTCTTTCTGTACCACTCTTGACTCTTTCTACACCTCTTGCCTCTTTCTGCACCTCTCTTGCCTCTTTCTGCACCTCACTCTCTTCTTTCTGCACCTCTCTTGCCTCTTCCTGTATCTCTCTTGTCTCTTTGTGCTCCTCTCCTGACTCTTTCTGCACCTTTTTTCTTCTTTCTGCACCTATTTTGCCTCTTTCTGCACCTTTCTTCCTCTTTCTGCACCTCTCTTGCTTCTTTCTGCACCTCTCTTGCCTCTTTCTGCACCTCACTCTCTTCTTTCTGCACCTCTCTTGCCTCTTTCTGCATCTCTCTTGCCTCTTTCTGCACCTCTCTTGCTTCTTTTTGCACCTCTCTTGCCTCTTTCTGCACCTCTTTTGCCACTTTCTGCACCTTTCTTCCTCTTTCTGCACCTCTCTTGCCTCGTTCTGTACCTCTCTTGCCTCTTTCTGCACCTCACTCTTTTCTTTCTGCACCTCTCTTGCCTCTTTCTGTATCTCTCTTGCCTCTTTCTGCACCTCTCTTGCCTCTTTCTGCACCTTTCTTCCTCTTTCTGCACCTCGCTTGTCTCTTTCTGTACATTTCTTCCTCTTTCTGCACCTCTCTTGCCTCTATCTGCACCTCTCTTGTCTCTTTCTGCACCTGTCTTGCCTCTTTCTGCACCTCACTTGCCTCTTTCTGTGCCCCTCTTACCTCTTTTGGCACTTCTCTTGCTTCATCTGCACCTCTCTTGCCTGTTTCATCACTTCTCCTGCTATTTTCTGCACTTTTCTTCCTCTTTTTGTACCTCTCTTGCTTCTTTCTTCATTTTTGCCTCTTCCTGCACTCCTCTTGCGTCTTTCTGCATCATGACCCGGCCAATATGGCCGACAGATTTTAGTTTAATGTGATATGTAGTCCTTTGTTAATGTTGGCAACTGGAGGCATTTGTACATTTAAATAAGAAGCTACAATGAAGTCTTGTATCGTGATCAAGGTTCGGACGAGCCAAAATGTGTGGATCACGTCCTTAGCAGATTATATTCTTCCAAACTACAACCCGAGTGCTGATTCCTTCCTTGTAAGAGTGGGAGAAGATTGAATATATTCATATATATATATCTCTTGCCTATTTCTGCACCTCTCTTGCCTCTTTCTGCACCTCTCTTGCCTCTTTCTGCACTTCTCTAACTTCTTTCTGCACCTTTCTTCCTTTTTCTGCACCTCTCTTGCCTCTTTCTGCACATTTCTTCCTCTTTCTGTACCTCTTGCCTCATTCTGCCCCTCTCTTGCTTCTATCTGTACTACTCTTGCCTCTTTCTGCACGTCACTTGCCTCTTTCTGCGCCTGTCTTCCTCTATCTGCACCTCTCTTGCCTCTTTCTACACCTCTCTTACCTCTTTCTGCACCTCTCTTGCCTCTTTCTGCACCTCCCCTGCCTCTTTCTGCAGCTCACTCTCTTCTTTCTGCACCTCTCTTGCCTCTTTCTGCACCTCTCTTGCCTCTTTCTGCACCTCTCTTTCTTCTTTCTGCACCTCACTCTCTTCTTTCTGCACCTTTCTTGCCTCTTTCCTCACTGCTCTTGCCTCTTTCTGGCCCTCTCTTGCCTCTTTCTGCACCTCTCTTGCCTATTACTGCACCACTCTTGCCTATTTCTGCACCTTTCTTGCCTCTTTGTGAACCTCTGTTGCCTCTTTGTGCACCTCTCTTGCCTCTTTCTGTACCTCTCTTTCCTCTTTCTGTACTTCTCTTGCAACTTTCTACACCTTTCTTCCTGTTTCTGCACCTCTCTTGCCTCTTACTGTACCTTTCTTCCTCTTTCTGCACCTCTTGCCTCATTCTGCCCCTCTCTTGCCTCTTTCTGCATTTCTCTTGACTCTTTCTGCACCTCACTTGCCTCTTTTGTGTGCCTTTCTTCCTCTTTCTGCACCTCTCTTGCCCCTTTCTACACCTCTCTTACCTCTTTCTGCACCTCTCTTGCCTCTTTCTGCACCTCTCTCGCCTCTTTCTGCACCTCTCTTGCCTGTTTCTGGAGCTCACTCTCTTCTTTCTGCACATCGCTTGCCTCTTTCTGCACCTCTCTTGCCTCTTTCTGTACCTCTCTTGCTTCTTTCTGCACCACTTTTGCCTCTTTCTACACCTCTCTTGCCTCTTTCTGCACCTTTCTTCCTCTTTCTGCACCTCTTTTGCCTCTTTCTGTACATTTCTTCCTCTTTCTGTACCTCTATTTCCTCTATCTGCATCTCTCTTGTCTCTTTCTGCACCTGTCTTGCCTCTTTCTGTACCTCACTTGCCTCTTTCTGTGCCCCTCTTACCTCTTTTGGCACTTCTCTTGCTTCATCTGCACCTCTCTTGCCTGTTTCATCACTTCTCCTGCTATTTTCTGCACCTTTCTTCCTCTTTTTGTACCTCTCTTGCGTCTTTCTTCATTTTTTTGCCTCTTCCTGCACTCCTCTTGCGTCTTTCTGCATCATGACCCGGCCAATATGGCCGACAGATTTTTGGTTTAATTTAATATGTAGTACTTTGTTAACGTTGGCAACTGGAGGCATTTGTACATTTAAATAAAGAAGCTACAATGAAGTCTTGTATCATGATCAAGGTTCGGACGAGCCAAAATGTGTGGATCACGTCCTTAGCAGATTATATTCTTCCAAACTTCAACCCTAGGGCTGATTCCTTCCTTGTAAGAGTGGGAGGAGATTGAATATATTCATATATATATATCTCTTGCCTGTTTCTGCACCTCTCTTGCCTCTTTCTGCACCTCTCTTGCCTCTTTCTGCACTTCTCTAACTTCTTTCTGCACCTTTCTTCCTTTTCTGCACCTCTCTTGCCTCTTTCTGCACTTCTCTAACTTCTTTCTGCACCTTTCTTCCTTTTTCTGCACCTCACTTGCCTCTTTCTGTGCCTTTCTTCCTCTTTCTGCACCTCTCTTGCCCCTTTCTACACCTCTCTTACCTCTTTCTGCACCTCTCTTGCCTCTTTCTGCACCTCTCTCGCCTCTTTCTGCACCTCTCTTGCCTGTTTCTGCAGCTCACTCTCTTCTTTCTGCACCTCTCTAGCCTCTTTCTGCACCTCTCTTGCCTCTTTTTGTACCTCTCTTGCCTCTTTCTGTACCACTCTTGACTCTTTCTACACCTCTCGCCTCTTTTTGCACCTCTCTTGCCTCTTTCTGCACCTCACTCTCTTCTTTCTGCACCTCTCTTGCCTCTTCCTGTATCTCTCTTGTCTCTTTCTGCTCCTCTCCTGACTCTTTCTGCACCTTTTTTCTTCTTCCTGCACCTATTTTGCCTCTTTCTGCACCTTTCTTCCTCTTTCTGCACCTCTCTTGCTTCTTTCTGCACCTCTCTTGCCTCTTTCTGCACCTCACTCTCTTCTTTCTGCACCTCTCTTGCCTCTTTCTGCATCTCTCTTGCCTCTTTCTGCACCTCTCTTGCTTCTTTTTGCACCTCTCTTGCCTCTTTCTGCACCTCTTTTGCCACTTTCTGCACCTTTCTTCCTCTTTCTGCACCTCTCTTGCCTCGTTCTGTACCTCTCTTGCCTCTTTCTGCACCTCACTCTTTTCTTTCTGCACCTCTCTTGCCTCTTTCTGTATCTCTCTTGCCTCTTTCTGCACCTCTCTTGCCTCTTTCTGCACCTTTCTTCCTCTTTCTGCACCTCGCTTGTCTCTTTCTGTACATTTCTTCCTCTTTCTGCACCTCTCTTGCCTCTATCTGCACCTCTCTTGTCTCTTTCTGCACCTGTCTTGCCTCTTTCTGCACCTCACTTGCCTCTTTCTGTGCCCCTCTTACCTCTTTTGGCACTTCTCTTGCTTCATCTGCACCTCTCTTGCCTGTTTCATCACTTCTCCTGCTATTTTCTGCACTTTTCTTCCTCTTTTTGTACCTCTCTTGCTTCTTTCTTCATTTTTGCATCTTCCTGCACTCCTCTTGCGTCTTTCTGCATCATGATCCGGCCAATATGGCCGACAGATTTTTAGTTTAATGTGATATGTAGTCCTTTGTTAATGTTGGCAACTGGAGGCATTTGTACATTTAAATAAGGAAGCTACAATGAAGTCTTGTATCATGATCAAGGTTCGGACGAGCCAAAATGTGTGGATCACGTCCTTAGCAGATTATATTCTTCCAAACTACAACCGAGTGCTGATTCCTTCCTTGTAAGAGTGGGAGAAGATTGAATATATTCATATATATATATCTCTTGCCTATTTCTGCACCTCTCTTGCCTCTTTCTGCACCTCTCTTGCCTCTTTCTGCACTTCTCTAACTTCTTTCTGCACCTTTCTTTCTTTTTCTGCACCTCTCTTGCCTCTTTCTGCACATTTCTTCCTCTTTCTGTACCTCTTGCCTCATTCTGCCCCTCTCTTGCTTCTATCTGTACTACTCTTGCCTCTTTCTGCACGTCACTTGCCTATTTCTGCGCCTGTCTTCCTCTATCTGCACCTCTCTTGCCTCTTTCTACACCTCTCTTACCTCTTTCTGCACCTCTCTTGCCTCTTTCTGCACCTCTCTTGCCTATTTCTGGACCTCTCTTGCCTCTTTCTACATCTCTCTTACCTCTTTCTGCAGCTCACTCTCTTCTTTCTGCACCTCTCTTGCCTCTTTCTTCACTGCTCTTGCCTCTTTCTGGACCTCTCTTGCCTCTTTCTGCACCTCTCTTGCCTATTACTGCACCACTCTTGCCTATTTCTGCACCTTTCTTGCCTCTTTGTGAACCTCTGTTGCCTCTTTGTGCACCTCTCTTGCCTCTTTCTGTACCTCTCTTTCCTCTTTCTGTACTTCTCTTGCTACTTTCTACACCTTTCTTCCTGTTTCTGCACCTCTCTTGCCTCTTTCTGCACCTTTCTTCCTCTTTCTGCACCTCTTGCCTCATTCTGCCCCTCTATTGCCTCTTTCTGCATTTCTCTTGACTCTTTCTGCACCTCACTTGCCTCTTTTGTGTGCCTTTCTTCCTCTTTCTGCACCTCTCTTGCCCCTTTCTACACCTCTCTTACCTCTTTCTGCACCTCTCTTGCCTCTTTCTGCACCTCTCTCGCCTCTTTCTGCACCTCTCTTGCCTGTTTCTGGAGCTCACTCTCTTCTTTCTGCACATCGCTTGCCTCTTTCTGCACCTCTCTTGCCTCTTTCTGTACCTCTCTTGCTTCTTTCTGCACCACTTTGCCTCTTTCTACACCTCTCTTGCCTCTTTCTGCACCTTTCTTCCTCTTTCTGCATGTCTCTTGCCTCTTTCTGCACCTCTCTTGCCTCTTTCTGCACCTCTCTTACCTCTTTCTGTACCTCACTCTCTTCTATCTGCACCTCTCTTGCCTCTTTCTGCATCTCTCTTGCCTCTTTCTGCACCTCTCTTGCCTCTTTCTGCACCTTTCTACCTCTTTCTGCAACTCTTTTGCCTCTTTCTGTACCTTTCTTCCTCTTTCTGCACCTCGCTTGCCTCTTTCTGCACCTCTCTTGCCTCTTTCTGTACCTCTCTTGTCTCTTTCTGGACCTGTCTTGCCTCTTTCTGCACCTCACGTGCCTCTTTGTGTGCCTCTCTTACCTCTTTCTGCACTTCTCTTGCTTCATCTGCACCTCTCTTCCCTGTTTCATCACTTCTCCTGCTTTTTTCTGCACCTTTCTTCATCTTTTTGCACCTCTCTTGCTTCTTTCTGCACTTTTTTTGTATCTTCCTGCACTTCTTTTGCGTCTTTCTGCATCATGACCCGGTCAATATGGCCGACAGATTTTAGGTTTAATGTGATATGTAGTCCTTTGTTAATGTTGGCAACTGGAGGCATTTGTACATTTAAATATGGAAGCTACAATGAAGTCTTGTATCATGATCAAGAGTTCGGACGAGCGCAAGCGTGGATCGCGTCCTTTGCAGATTATATACATCCAAACTACAACCAGAGTGTTGATTCCTTCCTTGTAAGAGTGGGAGGAGATTGAATATATTCATATATATACCTCTATTGCCTCTTTCTGCACCTCTCTTGCCTCTTTCTGCACATTTCTTCCTCTTTCTGTACCTCTTGCCTCATTCTGCCCCTCTCTTGCTTCTTTCTGCACTTCTCTTGCCTCTTTCTGCACCTCACTTGCCTCTTCCTGCACCTGTCTTCCTCTTTCTTCACCTCTCTTGCCTCTTTCTGCAACTCTCTCGCCTCATTCTGCACCTCCCTTCCCTCTTTCTGCAGCTCATTCTCTTCTTTCTGCACCTCTCTTGCCTCTGTCTTAACCTCTCTTGCCTCTTTCTGCACTACTCTTGCCTCTTTCTGCACCTCTCTTGCCTCTTCCTGCACCTCACTCTCTTCTTTCTGCACCTCTCTTGCCTCTTTCTTTACTGCTCTTGCCTCTTTCTGTACCTATCTTGCCTCTTTCTGCACCTCTCTTGCCTCTTAATGCACCACTCTTGTCTCTTTCTGCACCTCTCTTGCCTCTATGTGCACCTCTGTTGCCTCTTTCTGTACTTCTCTTGCTTCTTTCTGTACCTTTCTTCCTGTTTATGTACCTCTCTTGCCTCTTTCTGCACCTTTCTTCCTCTTTCTGCACCTCTTGTCTCATTATGCCCCTCTCTTGCCTCATTCTGCACTTCTCTTGACTCTTTCTTCACCTCACTTGCCTCTTTCTGCACCTCTCTTGCCCCTTTCTACACCTCTCTTACCTCTTTCTGCAGCTCTCTTGCCTCTTTCTGCACCTCTCTCGCCTCTTTCTGCACCTCTCTTGCCTGTTTCTGGAGCTCACTCTCTTCTTTCTGCACCTCACTTGCCCATTTTTGTACCTCTCTTGCCTCTTTCTGTACCACTCTTGCCTCTTTCTACACCTCTCTCCACTTTCTGAACCTCTCTTGCCTCTTTTTGCACCTCACTTTCTTCTTTGTGCACCTCTCTTGCCTCTTTTTGCATCTCTCTTGTCTCATTCTGCCCCTCTCTTGCCTCATTCTGCACCTTTTTTCCTCTTTCTGCACCTATTTTGCCTCTTTCTGCACCTCACTCTCTTCTTTCTGCACCTCTCTTGTCTCTTTCTGCATCTCTCTTGCCTCTATCTGCACCTCTCTTGCCTCTTTCTGCACCTTTCTTCCTCTTTCTGCACCTCTCTTGCCTCGTTCTGCACCTCTCTTGCCTCTTTCTGCACCTCACTCTCTTCATTCTGCAACTCTCTTGCCTCTTTTTGCACCTTTCTTCCCCTTTCTGCACCTCTTTTGCCTTTTTCTGTACATTTCTTCCTCTTTCTGCACCTCTCTTGCCTCTTTCTGCACCTCTCTTGTCTCTTTTTGCACCTGTCTTGCCTCTTTCTGCACCTCACTTGCCTCTTTCTGTGCCCCCATACCTCTTTCGGCACTTCTCTTGCTTCATCTGCACCTCTCTTGCCTGCTTCATCACTTCTCCGGCTTTTTTCTGCACCTTTCTTCCTCTTTTTGCACCTCTCTTGCTTCTTTCTGCACTTCTCTTGCGTCTTTCTGCATCATGACCCGGCCAATATGGCTGACAGATTTTTGTTTTAATGTGATATGTAGTCCTTTGTTAATGTTGGCAACTGGAGGCATTTATACATTTAAATAATGAAGCTACAATGAAGTCTTGTATCGTGATCAAGGTTCAGACGAGCCGAAACGTGTGGATCACGTCCTTAGCAGATTATATACTTACAAACTAAAACCCGAGTGCTGATTCCTTCCTTGTAAGAGTGGGAGGAGATTGAATCTATTCATATATATATCTCTCTTGCCTATTTCTGCACCTCTCTTGCCTCTTTCTGCACCTCTCTTGCCTCTTTCTGCACTTTTCTAACTTCTTTCTGCACCTTTCTTCCTCTTTCTGTACCTCTTGCCTCATTCTGCCCCTCTCTTGCTTCTTTCTGCACTTCTCTTGCCTCTTTCTGTACCTCACTTGCCTCTTTCTGCACCTGTCTTCCTCTTTCTGCACCTCTCTTGCCTCTTTCTATACCTCTCACCTCTTTCTGCATCTCTCTTGCCTCTTTCTGCACCTCTTTTGCCTCTTTCTGCACCTCCCTTGCCTCTTTCTGCACTACTCTTGCCTCTTTCTGCACCTCTCTTGCCTCTTTCTGCACCTCCCTTGCCTCTTTCTGCACTACTCTTGCCTCTTTCTGCACCTCTCTTGCCTCTTTCTGCACCTCACTCTCTTCTTTCTGCACCTCTCTTGCCTCTTTCTTCACTGCTCTTGCCTTTTTCTGCACCTCTCTTACCTCTTTCTGCACCTCTCTTGCCTATTACTGCACCACTCTTGTCTCTTTCTGCACCTTTCTTGCCTCTTTCTGCACCTCTGTTGCCTCTTTGTGTACCTCTCTTTTCTCTTTCTGCAACTCTCTTGCCTCTTTCTGCACTTCTCTTGCTACTTTCTACACCTTTCTTCCTGTTTCTGCACCTCTGTTTCCTCTTTCTGCACCTCACTCTCTTCTTTCTGCACCTCTCTTGCCTCTTTCTTCACTGCTCTTGCCTTTTTCTGCACCTCTCTTACCTCTTTCTGCACCTCTCTTGCCTATTACTGCACCACTCTTGTCTCTTTCTGCACCTTTCTTGCCTCTTTCTGCACCTCTCTTGCCTCTTTTGTACCTCTCTTGCCTCTTTCTGTACCACTCTTGACTCTTTCTATACCTCTCGCCTCTTTTGCACCTCTCTTGCCTCTTTCTGCACCTCACTCTCTTCTTTCTGCACCTCTCTTGCCTCTTCCTGCATCTCTCTTGTCTCTTTCTGCTCCTCTCCTGACTCTTTCTGCACCTTTGTTCCTCTTTCTGCACCTCTTTGCCACTTTCTGCACCTTTCTTCCTCTTTCTGCACCTCTCTTGCCTCTTTCTGTATCTCTCTTGCCTCTTTCTGTACCTCTCTTGCCTCTTTCTGCACCTTTCTTCCTCTTTCTGCACCTCGCTTGCCTCTTTCTGTACATTTCTTCCTCTTTCTGCACCTCTCTTGCCTCTATCTGCACCTCTCTTGTCTCTTTCTGCACCTGTCTTGCCTCTTTCTGCACCTCACTTGCCTTTTTCTGTGCCACTCTTACCTCTTTTGGCACTTCTCTTGCTTCATCTGCACCTCTCTTGCCTGTTTCATCACTTCTCCTGCTATTTTATGCACCTTTCTTCGTCTTTTTGTACCTCTCTTGCTTCTTTCTTCATTTTTTTGCCTCTTCCTGCACTCCTCTTGCGTCTTTCTGCATCATGACCCGGCCGACAGATTTTTGGTTTAGTGTGATATGTGGTCCTTTGTTAATGTTGGCAACTGGAGGCATTTGTACATTTAAATAAGGAAGCTACAATGAAGTCTTGTATCGTGATCAAGGTTCGGACGAGCCAACATGTGTGGATCACGTCCTTAGCAGATTATATTCTTCCAAAGTATAACCCGAGTGCTGATTCCTTCCTTGTAAGAGTGGGAGGAGATTGAATATATTCATATATATATATCTCTTGCCTATTTCTGCACCTCTCTTGCCTCTTTCTGCACCTCTCTTGCCTCTTTCTGCACTTCTCTAACTTCTTTCTGCACCTTTTTTCCTTTTTCTGCACCTCTCTTGCCTCTTATTGCAAATTTCTTCCTCTTTCTGTACCTCTTGCCTCATTCTGCCCCTCTCTTGCTTCTATCTGTACTTCTCTTGCCTCTTTCTGCACCTCACTTGCCTCTTTCTGTGCCTGTCTTCCTCTATCTGCACCTCTCTTGCCTCTTTCTACACCTCTCTTACCTCTTTCTGCACCTCTCTTGCCTCTTTCTGCACCTCCCCTGCCTCTTTCTGCAGCTCACTCTCTTCTTTCTGCACCTCTCTTGCCTCTTTCTGCACCTCTCTTGCCTCTTTCTGCACTACTCTTGCCTCTTTCTGCACCTCTCTTTCTTCTTTCTGCACCTCACTCTCTTCTTTCTGCACTTTTCTTGCCTCTTTCTTCACTGCTCTTGCCTCTTTCTGGACCTCTCTTGCCTCTTTCTGCACCTCTCTTGCCTATTACTGCACCACTCTTGCCTATTTCTGCACCTTTCTTGCCTCTTTGTGAACCTCTGTTGCCTCTTTGTGCACCTCTCTTGCCTCTTTCTGTACCTCTCTTTCCTCTTTCTGTACTTCTCTTGCTACTTTCTACACCTTTCTTCCTGTTTCTGCACCTCTCTTGCCTCTTTCTGCACCTTTCTTCCTCTTTCTGCACCTCACTTGCCTCTTTTGTGTGCCTTTCTTCCTCTTTCTGCACCTCTCTTGCCCCTTTCTACACCTCTCTTACCTCTTTCTGCACCTCTCTTGCCTCTTTCTGCACCTCTCTCGCCTCTTTCTGCACCTCTCTTGACTGTTTCTGGAGCTCACTCTCTTCTTTCTGCACATCGCTTGCCTCTTTCTGCACCTCTCTTGCCTCTTTCTGTACCTCTCTTGCTTCTTTCTGCACCACTTTTGCCTCTTTCTACACCTCTCTTGCCTCTTTCTGCACCTTTCTTCCTCTTTCTGCATGTCTCTTGCCTCTTTCTGCACCTCTCTTGCCTCTTTCTGCACCTCTCTTACCTCTTTCTGTACCTCACTCTCTTCTATCTGCACCTCTCTTGCCTCTTTCTGCATCTCTCTTGCCTCTTTCTACACCTCTCTTGCCTCTTTCTGCACCTTTCTACCTCTTTCTGCAACTCTTTTGCCTCTTTCTGTACCTTTCTTCCTCTTTCTGCACCTCGCTTGCCTCTTTCTGCACCTCTCTTTCCTCTTTCTGTACCTCTCTTGTCTCTTTCTGGACCTGTCTTGCCTCTTTCTGCACCTCACGTGCCTCTTTCTGTGCCTCTCTTACCTCTTTCTGCACTTCTCTTGCTTCATCTGCACCTCTCTTCCCTGTTTCATCACTTCTCCTGCTTTTTTCTGCACCTTTCTTCATCTTTTTGCACCTCTCTTGCTTCTTTCTGCACTTTTTTTGTATCTTCCTGCACTTCTTTTGCGTCTTTCTGCATCATGACCCGGTCAATATGGCCGACAGATTTTAGGTTTAATGTGATATGTAGTCCTTTGTTAATGTTGGCAACTGGAGGCATTTGTACATTTAAATATGGAAGCTACAATGAAGTCTTGTATCATGATCAAGGTTCGGACGAGCCGAAAAGCGTGGATCGCGTCCTTTGCAGATTATATACGTCCAAACTACAACCAGAGTGTTGATTCCTTCCTTGTAAGAGTGGGAGGAGATTCAATATATTCATATATATACCTCTATTGCCTCTTTCTGCACCTCTCTTGCCTCTTTCTGCACATTTCTTCCTCTTTCTGTACCTCTTGCCTCATTCTGCCCCTCTCTTGCTTCTTTCTGTACTTCTCTTGCCTCTTTCTGCACCTCACTTGCCTCTTCCTGCACCTGTCTTCTTCTTTCTTCACCTCTCTTGCCTCTTTCTGCAACTCTCTCGCCTCATTCTGCACCTCCCTTCCCTCTTTCTGCAGCTCATTCTCTTCTTTCTGCACCTCTCTTGCCTCTGTCTGCACCTCTCCTGCCTCTTTCTGCACTACTCTTGCCTCTTTCTGCACCTCTCTTGCCTCTTCCTGCACCTCACTCTCTTCTTTCTGCACCTCTCTTGCCTCTTTCTTTACTGCTCTTGCCTCTTTCTGTACCTCTCTTGCCTCTTTCTGCACCTCTCTTGCCTCTTAATGCACCACTCTTGTCTCTTTCTGCACCTCTCTTGCCTCTATGTGCACCTCTGTTGCCTCTTTCTGTACTTCTCTTGCTTCTTTCTGTACCTTTCTTCATGTTTATGTACCTCTCTTGCCTCTTTCTGCACCTTTCTTCCTCTTTCTGCACCTCTTGTCTCATTATGCCCCTCTCTTGCCTCATTCTGCACTTCTCTTGACTCTTTCTTCACCTCACTTGCCTCTTTCTGTGCCTTTCATCCTCTTTCTGCACCTCTCTTGCCCCTTTCTACACCTCTCTTACCTCTTTCTGCAGCTCTCTTGCCTCTTTCTGCACCTCTCTCGCCTCTTTCTGCACCTCTCTTGCCTGTTTCTGGAGCTCACTCTCTTCTTTCTGCACCTCTCTTGCCTCGTTCTGCACCTCACTTGCCCATTTTTGTACCTCTCTTGCCTCTTTCTGTACCACTCTTGCCTCTTTCTACACCTCTCTCCACTTTCTGAACCTCTCTTGCCTCTTTTTGCACCAAACTTTCTTCTTTGTGCACCTCTCTTGCCTCTTTTTGCATCTCTCTTGTCTCATTCTGCACCTCTCTTGCCTCATTCTGCACCTTTTTCCTCTTTCTGCACCTATTTTGCCTCTTTCTGCACCTCACTCTCTTCTTTCTGCACCTCTCTTGTCTCTTTCTGCATCTCTCTTGCCTCTATCTGCACCTCTCTTGCCTCTTTCTGCACCTTTCTTCCTCTTTCTGCACCTCTCTTGCCTCGTTCTGCACCTCTCTTGCCTCTTTCTGCACCTCACTCTCTTCATTCTGCAACTCTCTTGCCTCTTTTGCACCTTTCTTCCCTTTCTGCACCTCTTTTGCCTCTTTCTGTACATTTCTTCCTCTTTCTGCACCTCTCTTGCCTCTTTCTGCACCTCTCTTGTCTCTTTTGCACCTGTCTTGCCTCTTTCTGCACCTCACTTGCCTCTTTCTGTGCCTCCCATACCTCTTTCGGCACTTCTCTTGCTTCATCTGCACCTCTCTTGCCTGCTTCATCACTTCTCTGGCTTTTTCTGCACCTTTCTTCCTCTTTTTGCACCTCTCTTGCTTCTTTCTGCACTTCTCTTGCGTCTTTCTGCATCATGACCTGGCCAATATGGCTGACAGATTTTTGTTTTAATGTGATATGTAGTCCTTTGTTAATGTTGGCAACTGAGGCATTTATACATTTAAATAATGAAGCTACAATGAAGTCTTGTATCGTGATCAAGGTTCAGACGAGCCAAAACGTGTGGATCACGTCCTTAGCAGATTATATACTTACAAACTAAAACCCGAGTGCTGATTCCTTCCTTGTAAGAGTGGGAGGAGATTGAATCTATTCATATATATATCTCTCTTGCCTATTTCTGCACCTCTCTTGCCTCTTTCTGCACCTCTCTTGCCTCTTTCTGCACTTTTCTAACTTCTTTCTGCACCTTTCTTCCTCTTTCTGTACCTCTTGCCTCATTCTGCCCCTCTCTTGCTTCTTTCTGCACTTCTCTTGCCTCTTTCTGTACCTCACTTGCCTCTTTCTGCACCTGTCTTCCTCTTTCTGCACCTCTCTTGCCTCTTTCTATACTCTCACCTCTTTCTGCATCTCTCTTGCCTCTTTCTGCACCTCTTTGCCTCTTTCTGCACCTCCCTTGCCTCTTTCTGCACTACTCTTGCTCTTTCTGCACCTCTCTTGCCTCTTTCTGCACCTCCCTTGCCTCTTTCTGCACTACTCTTGCCTCTTTCTGCACCTCTCTTGCCTCTTTCTGCACCTCACTCTCTTCTTTCTGCACCTCTCTTGCCTCTTTCTTCACTGCTCTTGTCTTTTTCTGCACCTTTCTTACCTCTTTCTGCACCTCTCTTGCCTATTACTGCACCACTCTTGTCTCTTTCTGCACCTTTCTTGCCTCTTTCTGCACCTCTGTTGCCTCTTTGTGTACCTCTCTTGTCTCTTTCTGCACCTCTCTTGCCTCTTTCTGCACTTCTCTTGCTACTTTATACACCTTTCTTCCTGTTTCTGCACCTCTCTTTCCTCTTTCTGCACCTCACTCTCTTCTTTCTGCACCTCTCTTGCCTCTTTCTTCACTGCTCTTGCCTTTTTCTGCACCTCTCTTACCTCTTTCTGCACCTCTCTTGCCTATTACTGCACCACTCTTGTCTCTTTCTGCACCTTTCTTGCCTCTTTCTGCACCTCTCTTGCCTCTTTTTGTACCTCTCTTGCCTCTTTCTGTACCACTCTTGACTCTTTCTATACCTCTCGCCTCTTTTTGCACCTCTCTTGCCTCTTTCTGCACCTCACTCTCTTCTTTCTGCACCTCTCTTGCCTCTTCCTGCATCTCTCTTGTCTCTTTCTGCTCCTCTCCTGACTCTTTCTGCACCTTTGTTCCTCTTTCTGCACCTCTTTTGCCACTTTCTGCACCTTTCTTCCTCTTTCTGCACCTCTCTTGCCTCTTTCTGTATCTCTCTTGCCTCTTTCTGCACCTCTCTTGCCTCTTTCTGCACCTTTCTTCCTCTTTCTGCACCTCGCTTGCCTCTTTCTGTACATTTCTTCCTCTTTCTGCACCTCTCTTGCCTCTATCTGCACCTCTCTTGTCTCTTTCTGCACCTGTCTTGCCTCTTTCTGCACCTCACTTGCCTTTTTCTGTGCCACTCTTACCTCTTTTGGCACTTCTCTTGCTTCATCTGCACCTCTCTTGCCTGTTTCATCACTTCTCCTGCTATTTTCTGCACCTTTCTTCCTCTTTTTGTACCTCTCTTGCTTCTTTCTTCATTTTTTTGCCTCTTCCTGCACTCCTCTTGCGTCTTTCTGCATCATGACCCGGCCGACAGATTTTTGGTTTAGTGTGATATGTGGTCCTTTGTTAATGTTGGCAACTGGAGGCATTTGTACATTTAAATAAGGAAGCTACAATGAAGTCTTGTATCGTGATAAAGGTTCGGACGAGCCAATATGTGTGGATCACGTCCTTAGCAGATTATATTCTTCCAAAGTACAACCCGAGTGCTGATTCCTTCCTTGTAAGAGTGGGAGGAGATTGAATATATTCATATATATATATCTCTTGCCTATTTCTGCACCTCTCTTGCCTCTTTCTGCACCTCTCTTGCCTCTTTTCTGCACTTCTCTAACTTCTTTCTGCACCTTTCTTCCTTTTTCTGCACCTCTCTTGCCTCTTTCTGCACATTTCTTCCTCTTTCTGTACCTCTTGCCTCATTCTGCCCCTCTCTTGCTTCTATCTGTACTTCTCTTGCCTCTTTCTGCGCCTGTCTTCCTCTATCTGCACCTCTCTTGCCTCTTTCTACACCTCTTACCTCTTTCTGCACCTCTCTCGCCTCTTTCTGCACCTCCCAGCCTCTTTCTGCAGCTCACTCTCTTCTTTCTGCACCTCACTCTCTTCTTTCTGCACCTTTCTTGCCTCTTTCTTCACTGCTCTTGCCTCTTTCTGCACCTCTCCTGCCTCTTTCTGCACCTTTTTTCTTCTTTCTGCACCTATTTTGCCTCTTTCTGCACCTTTCTTCCTCTTTCTGCACCTCCCTTGCTTCTTTCTGCACCTCTCTTGCCTCTTTCTGCACCTCTCTTGCTTCTATCTGCAACTCTCTTGCCTCTTTCTGTACCTCTCTTGCCTCTTTCTGCACCTCTCTTGCTTCTTTTGCACCTCTCTTGCCACTTTCTGCACCTTTCTTCCTCTTTCTGCACCTCTTTTGCCACTTTCTGCACCTTTCTTCCTCTTTCTGCACCTCTCTTGCCTCGTTCTGTACTCTCTCTTGCCTCTTTCTGCTCCTCACTCTCTTCTTTCTGCACCTCTCTTGCCTCTTTCTGTAGCTCTCTTGCCTCTTTCTGCACCTCTCTTGCCTCTTTCTGCACCTTTCTTCCTCTTTCTGCACCTCTTTTGCCTCTTTCTGTACATTTCTTCCTCTTTCTGCACCTCTCTTGCCTCTATCTGCACCTCTCTTGTCTCTTTCTGCACCTGTCTTGCCTCTTTCTGCACCTCACTTGCCTCTTTCTGTGCCCCTCTTACCTCTTTTGGCATTTCTCTTGCTCCATCTGCACCTCTCTTGCCTGTTTCATCACTTCTCCTGCTATTTTCTGCACCTTTCTTCCTCTTTTGTACCTCTCTTGCTTCTTTCTTCATTTTTTTGACTCTTCCTGCACTCCTCTTGCGTCTTTCTGCATCATGACCCGGCCAATATGGCCGACAGATTTTTGGTTTAATTTAATATGTAGTCCTTTGTTAACGTTGGCAACTGGAGGCATTTGTACATTTAAATAAGGAAGCTACAATGAAGTCTTGTATCGTGATCAAGGTTCGGACGAGCCAAAATGTGTGGATCACGTCCTTAGCAGATTATATTCTTCCAAACTTCAACCCTAGTGCTGATTCC
Organism: Calotriton arnoldi; assembly: GCA_963921515.1. Taxonomy (NCBI): domain Eukaryota; kingdom Metazoa; phylum Chordata; class Amphibia; order Caudata; family Salamandridae; genus Calotriton; species Calotriton arnoldi. The sequence goes on from CAWUFW010018564.1 coordinate 181,219, forward strand.
TTCCTGGTAAGAGTGGGAGGAGATTGAATATATTCATATATATATATCTATTGCCTATTTCTGCACCTCTCTTGCCTCTTTCTGCACCTCTCTTGCCTCTTTCTGCACTTCTCTAACTTCTTTCTGCACCTTTCTTCCTTTTCTGCACCTCTCTTGCCTCTTTCTGCACTTCTCTAACTTCTTTCTGCACCTTTCTTCCTTTTTCTGCACCTCACTTGCCTCTTTCTGTGCCTTTCTTCCTCTTTCTGCACCTCTCTTGCCCCTTTCTACACCTCTCTTACCTCTTTCTGCACCTCTCTTGCCTCTTTCTGCACCTCTCTCGCCTCTTTCTGCACCTCTCTTGCCTGTTTCTGCAGCTCACTCTCTTCTTTCTGCACCTCTCTAGCCTCTTTCTGCACCTCTCTTGCCTCTTTTTGTACCTCTCTTGCCTCTTTCTGTACCACTCTTGACTCTTTCTACACCTCTCGCCTCTTTTTGCACCTCTCTTGCCTCTTTCTGCACCTCACTCTCTTCTTTCTGAACCTCTCTTGCCTCTTCCTGTATCTCTCTTGTCTCTTCCTGTATCTCTCTTGTCTCTTTCTGCTCCTCTCCTGACTCTTTCTGCACCTTTTTCTTCTTTCTGCACCTATTTTGCCTCTTTCTGCACCTTTCTTCCTCTTTCTGCACCTCTCTTGCTTCTTTCTGAACCTCTCTTGCCTCTTTCTGCACCTCACTCTCTTCTTTCTCCACCTCTCTTGCCTCTTTCTGCATCTCTCTTGCCTCTTTCTGCACCTCTCTTGCTTCTTTTGCACCTCTCTTGCCTCTTTCTGCACCTCTTTTGCCACTTTCTGCACCTTTCTTCCTCTTTCTGCACCTCTCTTGCCTCGTTCTGTACCTCTCTTGCCTCTTTCTGCACCTCACTCTTTTCTTTCTGCACCTCTCTTGCCTCTTTCTGTATCTCGCTTGCCTCTTTCTGCACCTCTCTTGACTCTTTCTGCACCTTTCTTCCTCTTTCTGCACCTCGCTTGTCTCTTTCTGTACATTTCTTACTCTATCTGCACCTCTCTTGTCTCTTTCTGCACCTGTCTTGCCTCTTTCTGCACCTCACTTGCCTCTTTCTGTGCCCCTCTTACCTCTTTTGGCACTTCTCTTGCTTCATCTGCACCTCTCTTGCCTGTTTCATCACTTCTCCTGCTATTTTCTGCACTTTTCTTCCTCTTTTTGTACCTCTCTTGCTTCTTTCTTCATTTTTTGCCTCTTCCTGCACTCCTCTTGCGTCTTTCTGCATCATGATCTGGCCAATATGGCCGACATATTTTTAGTTTAATGTGATATGTAGTCCTTTGTTAATGTTGGCAACTGAGGCATTTGTACATTTAAATAAGGAAGCTACAATGAAGTCTTGTATCGTGATCAAGGTTCGGACGAGCCAAAATGTGTGGATCACGTCCTTAGCAGATTATATTCTTCCAAACTACAACCCGAGTGCTGATTCCTTCCTTGTAAGAGTGGGAGAAGATTGAATATATTCATATATATATATCTCTTGCCTCTTTCTGCACCTCTCTTGCCTCTTTCTGCACCTCTCTTGCCTCTTTCTGCACTTCTCTAACTTCTTTCTGCACCTTTCTTCCTTTTTCTGCACCTCTCTTGCCTCTTTCTGCACATTTCTTCCTCTTTCTGTACCTCTTGCCTCATTCTGCCCCTCTCTTGCTTCTATCTGTACTTCTCTTGCCTCTTTCTGCGCCTGTCTTCCTCTATCTGCACCTCTCTTGCCTCTTTCTACACCTCTTACCTCTTTCTGCACCTCTCTCGCCTCTTTCTGCACCTCCCCAGCCTCTTTCTGTAGCTCACTCTCTTCTTTCTGCACCTCACTCTCTTCTTTCTGCACCTTTCTTGCCTCTTTCTTCACTGCTCTTGCCTCTTTCTGCACCTCTCCTGCCTCTTTCTGCACCTTTTTCTTCTTTCTGCACCTATTTTGCCTCTTTCTGCACCTTTCTTCCTCTTTCTGCACCTCTCTTGCTTCTTTCTGCACCTCTCTTGCCTCTTTCTGCACCTCACTCTCTTCTTTCTGCACCTCTCTTGCCTCTTTCTGCATCTCTCTTGCCTCTTTCTGCACCTCTCTTGCTTCTTTTTGCACCTCTCTTGCCTCTTTCTGCACCTTTCTTCCTCTTTCTGCACCTCTTTTGCCACTTTCTGCACCTTTCTTCCTCTTTCTGCACCTCTCTTGCCTCGTTCTGTATCTCTCTTGCCTCTTTCTGCTCCTCACTCTCTTCTTTCTGCACCTCTCTGCCTCTTTCTGCACCTTTCTTCCTCTTTCTGCACCTCTTTTGCCTCTTTCTGTACATTTCTTCCTCTTTCTGCACCTCTCTTGCCTCTATCTGCACCTCTCTTGTCTCTTTCTGCACCTGTCTTGCCTCTTTCTGCACCTCACTTGCCTCTTTCTGTGCCCCTCTTACCTCTTTTGGCATTTCTCTTGCTCCATCTGCACCTCTCTTGCCTGTTTCATCACTTCTCCTGCTATTTTCTGCACCTTTCTTCCTCTTTTTGTACCTCTCTTGCTTCTTTCTTCATTTTTTTGCCTCTTCCTGCACTCCTCTTGCGTCTTTCTGCATCATGACCCGGCCAATATGGCTGACAGATTTTTGGTTTAATTTAATATGTAGTCCTTTGTTAATGTTGGCAACTGGAGGCATTTGTACATTTAAATAAGGAAGCTACAATGAAGTCTTGTATCGTGATCAAGGTTCGGACGAGCCAAAATGTGTGGATCACGTCCTTAACAGATTATATTCTTCCAAACTTCAACCCTAGTGCTGATTCCTTCCTGGTAAGAGTGGGAGGAGATTGAATATATTCATATATATATATCTCTTGCCTATTTCTGCACCTCTCTTGCCTCTTTCTGCACCTCTCTTGCCTCTTTCTGCACTTCTCTAACTTCTTTCTGCACCTTTCTTCCTTTTCTGCACCTCTCTTGCCTCTTTCTGCACTTCTCTAACTTCTTTCTGCACCTTTCTTCCTTTTCTGCACCTCACTTGCCTCTTTCTGTGCCTTTCTTCCTCTTTCTGCACCTCTCTTGCCCCTTTCTACACCTCTCTTACCTCTTTCTGCACCTCTCTTGCCTCTTTCTGCACCTCTCTCGCCTCTTTCTGCACCTCTCTTGCCTGTTTCTGCAGCTCACTCTCTTCTTTCTGCACTCTCTAGCCTCTTTCTGCACCTCTCTTGCCTCTTTTTGTACCTCTCTTGCCTCTTTCTGTACCACTCTTGACTCTTTCTACACCTCTCGCCTCTTTTGCACCTCTCTTGCCTCTTTCTGCACCTCACTCTCTTCTTTCTGAACCTCTCTTGCCTCTTCCTGTATCTCTCTTGTCTCTTTCTGCTCCTCTCCTGACTCTTTCTGCACCTTTTTCTTCTTTCTGCACCTATTTTGCCTCTTTCTGCACCTTTCTTCCTCTTTCTGCACCTCTCTTGCTTCTTTCTGAACCTCTCTTGCCTCTTTCTGCACCTCACTCTCTTCTTTCTCCACCTCTCTTGCCTCTTTCTGCATCTCTCTTGCCTCTTTCTGCACCTCTCTTGCTTCTTTTTGCACCTCTCTTGCCTCTTTCTGCACCTCTTTTGCCACTTTCTGCACCTTTCTTCCTCTTTCTGCACCTCTCTTGCCTCGTTCTGTACCTCTCTTGCCTCTTTCTGCACCTCACTCTTTCTTTCTGCACCTCTCTTGCCTCTTTCTGTATCTCGCTTGCCTCTTTCTGCACCTCTCTTGCCTCTTTCTGCACCTTTCTTCCTCTTTCTGCACCTCGCTTGTCTCTTTCTGTACATTTCTTACTCTTTCTGCACCTCTCTTGCCTCTATCTGCACCTCTCTTGTCTCTTTCTGCACCTGTCTTGCCTCTTTCTGCACCTCACTTGCCTCTTTCTGTGCCCCTCTTACCTCTTTTGGCACTTCTCTTGCTTCATCTGCACCTCTCTTGCCTGTTTCATCACTTCTCCTGCTATTTTCTGCACTTTTCTTCCTCTTTTTGTACCTCTCTTGCTTCTTTCTTCATTTTTTTGCCTCTTCCTGCACTCCTCTTGCGTCTTTCTGCATCATGACCCGGCCAATATGGCCGACATATTTTTAGTTTAATGTGATATGTAGTCCTTTGTTAATGTTGGCAACTGGAGGCATTTGTACATTTAAATAAGGAAGCTACAATGAAGTCTTGTATCGTGATCAAGGTTCGGACGAGCCAAAATGTGTGGATCACGTCCTTAGCAGATTATATTCTTCCAAACTACAACCCGAGTGCTGATTCCTTCCTTGTAAGAGTGGGAGAAGATTGAATATATTCATATATATATATCTCTTGCCTCTTTCTGCACCTCTCTTGCCTCTTTCTGCACCTCTCTTGCCTCTTTCTGCACTTCTCTAACTTCTTTCTGCACCTTTCTTCCTTTTTCTGCACCTCTCTTGCCTCTTTCTGCACATTTCTTCCTCTTTCTGTACCTCTTGCCTCATTCTGCCCCTCTCTTGCTTCTATCTGTACTTCTCTTGCCTCTTTCTGCGCCTGTCTTCCTCTATCTGCACCTCTCTTGCCTCTTTCTACACCTCTTACCTCTTTCTGCACCTCTCTCGCCTCTTTCTGCACCTCCCCAGCCTCTTTCTGTAGCTCACTCTCTTCTTTCTGCACCTCACTCTCTTCTTTCTGCACCTTTCTTGCCTCTTTCTTCACTGCTCTTGCCTCTTTCTGCACCTCTCCTGCCTCTTTCTGCACCTTTTTTCTTCTTTCTGCACCTATTTTGCCTCTTTCTGCACCTTTCTTCCTCTTTCTGCACCTCTCTTGCTTCTTTCTGCACCTCTCTTGCCTCTTTCTGCACCTCACTCTCTTCTTTCTGCACCTCTCTTGCCTCTTTCTGCATCTCTCTTGCCTCTTTCTGCACCTCTCTTGCTTCTTTTTGCACCTCTCTTGCCTCTTTCTGCACCTTTCTTCCTCTTTCTGCACCTCTTTTGCCACTTTCTGCACCTTTCTTCCTCTTTCTGCACCTCTCTTGCCTCGTTCTGTATCTCTCTTGCCTCTTTCTGCTCCTCACTCTCTTCTTTCTGCACCTCTCTTGCCTCTTTCTGCACCTTTCTTCCTCTTTCTGCACCTCTTTTGCCTCTTTCTGTACATTTCTTCCTCTTTCTGCACCTCTCTTGCCTCTATCTGCACCTCTCTTGTCTCTTTCTGCACCTGTCTTGCCTCTTTCTGCACCTCACTTGCCTCTTTCTGTGCCCCTCTTACCTCTTTTGGCATTTCTCTTGCTCCATCTGCACCTCTCTTGCCTGTTTCATCACTTCTCCTGCTATTTTCTGCACCTTTCTTCCTCTTTTTGTACCTCTCTTGCTTCTTTCTTCATTTTTTGCCTCTTCCTGCACTCCTCTTGCGTCTTTCTGCATCATGACCCGGCCAATATGGCCGACAGATTTTTGGTTTAATTTAATATGTAGTCCTTTGTTAATGTTGGCAACTGGAGGCATTTGTACATTTAAATAAGGAAGCTACAATGAAGTCTTGTATCGTGATCAAGGTTCGGACGAGCCAAAATGTGTGGATCACGTCCTTAACAGATTATATTCTTCCAAACTTCAACCCTAGTGCTGATTCCTTCCTGGTAAGAGTGGGAGGAGATTGAATATATTCATATATATATATCTCTTGCCTATTTCTGCACCTCTCTTGCCTCTTTCTGCACCTCTCTTGCCTCTTTCTGCACTTCTCTAACTTCTTTCTGCACCTTTCTTCCTTTTCTGCACCTCTCTGCCTCTTTCTGCACTTCTCTAACTTCTTTCTGCACCTTTCTTCCTTTTTCTGCACCTCACTTGCCTCTTTCTGTGCCTTTCTTCCTCTTTCTGCACCTCTCTTGCCCCTTTCTACACCTCTCTTACCTCTTTCTGCACCTCTCTTGCCTCTTTCTGCACCTCTCTCGCCTCTTTCTGCACCTCTCTTGCCTGTTTCTGCAGCTCACTCTCTTCTTTCTGCACCTCTCTAGCCTCTTTCTGCACCTCTCTTGCCTCTTTTTGTACCTCTCTTGCCTCTTTCTGTACCACTCTTGACTCTTTCTACACCTCTCGCCTCTTTTTGCACCTCTCTTGCCTCTTTCTGCACCTCACTCTCTTCTTTCTGAACCTCTCTTGCCTCTTCCTGTATCTCTCTTGTCTCTTTCTGCTCCTCTCCTGACTCTTTCTGCACCTTTTTTCTTCTTTCTGCACCTATTTTGCCTCTTTCTGCACCTTTCTTCCTCTTTCTGCACCTCTCTTGCTTCTTTCTGAACCTCTCTTGCCTCTTTCTGCACCTCACTCTCTTCTTTCTCCACCTCTCTTGCCTCTTTCTGCATCTCTCTTGCCTCTTTCTGCACCTCTCTTGCTTCTTTTTGCACCTCTCTTGCCTCTTTCTGCACCTCTTTTGCCACTTTCTGCACCTTTCTTCCTCTTTCTGCACCTCTCTTGCCTCGTTCTGTACCTCTCTTGCCTCTTTCTGCACCTCACTCTTTTCTTTCTGCACCTCTCTTGCCTCTTTCTGTATCTCGCTTGCCTCTTTCTGCACCTCTCTTGCCTCTTTCTGCACCTTTCTTCCTCTTTCTGCACCTCGCTTGTCTCTTTCTGTACATTTCTTACTCTTTCTGCACCTCTCTTGCCTCTATCTGCACCTCTCTTGTCTCTTTCTGCACCTGTCTTGCCTCTTTCTGCACCTCACTTGCCTCTTTCTGTGCCCCTCTTACCTCTTTTGGCACTTCTCTTGCTTCATCTGCACCTCTCTTGCCTGTTTCATCACTTCTCCTGCTATTTTCTGCACTTTTCTTCCTCTTTTTGTACCTCTCTTGCTTCTTTCTTCATTTTTTGCCTCTTCCTGCACTCCTCTTGCGTCTTTCTGCATCATGACCCGGCCAATATGGCCGACATATGTTTTAGTTTAATGTGATATGTAGTCCTTTGTTAATGTTGGCAACTGGAGGCATTTGTACATTTAAATAAGGAAGCTACAATGAAGTCTTGTATCGTGATCAAGGTTCGGACGAGCCAAAATGTGTGGATCACGTCCTTAGCAGATTATATTCTTCCAAACTACAACCCGAGTGCTGATTCCTTCCTTGTAAGAGTGGGAGAAGATTGAATATATTCATATATATATATCTTTGCCTCTTTCTGCACCTCTCTTGCCTCTTTCTGCACCTCTCTTGCCTCTTTCTGCACTTCTCTAACTTCTTTCTGCACCTTTCTTCCTTTTTCTGCACCTCTCTTGCCTCTTATTGCAAATTTCTTCCTCTTTCTGTACCTCTTGCCTCATTCTGCCCCTCTCTTGCTTCTATCTGTACTTCTCTTGCCTCTTTCTGCACCTCACTTGCCTCTTTCTGTGCCTGTCTTCCTCTATCTGCACCTCTCTTGCCTCTTTCTACACCTCTCTTACTCTCTTTCTGCACCTCTCTTGCCTCTTTCTGCACCTCCCCTGCCTCTTTCTGCAGCTCACTCTCTTCTTTCTGCACCTCTCTTGCCTCTTTCTGCACCTCTCTTGCCTCTTTCTGCACTACTCTTGCCTCTTTCTGCACCTCTCTTTCTTCTTTCTGCACCTCACTCTCTTCTTTCTGCACCTTTTTTGCCTCTTTCTTCACTGCTCTTGCCTCTTTCTGGACCTCTCTTGCCTCTTTCTGCACCTCTCTTGCCTATTACTGCACCACTCTTGCCTATTTCTGCACCTTTCTTGCCTCTTTGTGAACCTCTGTTGCCTCTTTGTGCACCTCTCTTGCCTCTTTCTGTACCTCTCTTTCCTCTTTCTGTACTTCTCTTGCTACTTTCTACACCTTTCTTCCTGTTTCTGTACCTCTCTTGCCTCTTTCTGCACCTTTCTTCCTCTTTCTGCACCTCTTGCCTCATTCTGCCCCTCTCTTGCCTCTTTCTGCATTTCTCTTGACTCTTTCACCTCACTTGCCTCTTTTGTGTGCCTTTCTTCCTCTTTCTGCACCTCTCTTGCCCTTTCTACACCTCTCTTACCTCTTTCTGCACCTCTCTTGCCTCTTTCTGCACCTCTCTCGCCTCTTTCTGCACCTCTCTTGACTGTTTCTGGAGCTCACTCTCTTCTTTCTGCACATCGCTTGCCTCTTTCTGCACCTCTCTTGCCTCTTTCTGTACCTCTCTTGCTTCTTTCTGCACCACTTTTGCCTCTTTCTACACCTCTCTTGCCTCTTTCTGCACCTTTCTTCCTCTTTCTGCATGTCTCTTGCCTCTTTCTGCACCTCTCTTGCCTCTTTCTGCACCTCTCTTACCTCTTTCTGTACCTCACTCTCTTCTATCTGCACCTCTCTTGCCTCTTTCTGCATCTCTCTTGCCTCTTTCTGCACCTCTCTTGCCTCTTTCTGCACCTTTCTACCTCTTTCTGCAACTCTTTTGCCTCTTTCTGTACCTTTCTTCCTCTTTCTGCACCTCGCTTGCCTCTTTCTGCACCTCTCTTGCCTCTTTCTGTACCTCTCTTGTCTCTTTCTGGACCTGTCTTGCCTCTTTCTGCACCTCATATGCCTCTTTCTGTGCCTCTCTTACCTCTTTCTGCACTTCTCTTGCTTCATCTGCACCTCTCGTCCCTGTTTCATCACTTCTCCTGCTTTTTTCTGCACCTTTCTTCATCTTTTTGCACCTCTCTTGCTTCTTTCTGCACTTTTTTTGCCTCTTCCTGCACTTCTTTTGCGTCTTTCTGCATCATGACCGGTCAATATGGCCGACAGATTTTAGGTTTAATGTGATATGTAGTCCTTTGTTAATGTTGGCAACTGGAGGCATTTGTACATTTAAATAAGGAAGCTACAATGAAGTCTTGTATCATGATCAAGGTTCGGACGAGCCGAAACGCGTGGATGGCGTCCTTTGCAGATTATATACGTCCAAACTACAACCAGTGTTGATTCCTTCCTTGTAAGAGTGGGAGGAGATTGAATATATTCATATATATACCTCTATTGCCTCTTTCTGCACCTCTCTTGCCTCTTTCTGCACATTTCTTCCTCTTTCTGTACCTCTTGCCTCATTCTGCCCCTCTCTTGCTTCTTTCTGCACTTCTCTTGCCTCTTTCTGCACCTCACTTGCCTCTTCCTGCACCTGTCTTCCTCTTTCTGCACCTCTCTTGCCTCTTTCTGCACCTCTCTCGCCTCATTCTGCACCTCCCTTCCCTCTTTCTGCAGCTCATTCTCTTCTTTCTGCACCTCTCTTGCCTCTGTCTGCACCTCTCTTGCCTCTTTCTGCACTACTCTTGCCTCTTTCTGCACCTCTCTGCCTCTTCCTGCACCTCACTCTCTTCTTTCTGCACCTCTCTTGCCTCTTTCTTTACTGCTCTTGCCTCTTTCTGTACCTCTCTTGCCTCTTTCTGCACCTCTCTTGCCTCTTAATGCACCACTCTTGTCTCTTTCTGCACCTCTCTTGCCTCTATGTGCACCTCTGTTGCTTCTTTCTGTACTTCTCTTGCTTCTTTCTGTACCTTTCTTCCTGTTTATGTACCTCTCTTGCCTCTTTCTGCACCTTTCTTCCTCTTTCTGCACCTCTTGTCTCATTCTGCCCCTCTCTTGCCTCTTTCTGCACTTCTCTTGACTCTTTCTTCACCTCACTTGCCTCTTTCTGTGCCTTTCATCCTCTTTCTGCACCTCTCTTGTCCCTTTCTACACCTCTCTTACCTCTTTCAGCAGCTCTCTTGCCTCTTTCTGCACCTCTCTCGCCTCTTTCTGCACCTCTCTTGCCTGTTTCTGAAGCTCACTCTCTTCTTTCTGCACCTCTCTTGCCTCTTTCTGCACCTCACTTGCCCATTTTTGTACCTCTCTTGCCTCTTTCTGTACCACTCTTGCCTCTTTCTACACTTCTCGCCACTTTCTGAACCTCTCTTGCCTCTTTTTGCACCTCACTTTCTTCTTTGTGCACCTCTCTTGCCTCTTTTTGCATCTCTCTTGTCTCATTCTGCACCTCTCTTGCCTCATTCTGCACCTTTTTTCCTCTTTCTGCACCTATTTTGCCTCTTTCTGCACCGTTCTTCCTCTTTCTGCACCTCTCTTGCTTCTTTCTGTACCTCTCTTGCCTCTTTCTGCACCTCACTCTCTTCTTTCTGCACCTCTCTTGTCTCTTTCTGCATCTCTCTTGCCTCTATCTGCACCTCTCTTGCCTCTTTCTGCATCTTTCTTCCTCTTTCTGCACCTCTCTTGCCTTGTTCTACACCTCTCTTGCCTCTTTCTGCACCTCACTCTCTTCATTCTGCAACTCTCTTGCCTCTTTTTGCACCTTTCTTCCCCTTTCTGCACCTCTTTTGCCTCTTTCTGTACATTTCTTCCTCTTTCTGCACCTCTCTTGCCTCTTTCTGCACCTCTCTTGTCTCTTTTTGCACCTGTCTTGCCTCTTTCTGCACCTCACTTGCCTCTTTCTGTGCCCTCATACCTCTTTTGGCACTTCTCTTGCTTCATCTGCACCTCTCTTGCCTGTTTCATCACTTCTCCGGCTTTTTTCTGCACCTTTCTTCCTCTTTTTGCACCTCCCTTGCTTCTTTCTGCACTTCTCTTGCGTCTTTCTGCATCATGACCCGGCCAATATGGCTGACAGATTTTTGTTTTAGTGATATGTAGTCCTTTGTTAATGTTGGCAACTGGAGGCATTTATACATTTAAATAATGAAGCTACAATGAAGTCTTGTATCGTGTTCAAGGTTCAGACGAGCCGAAACGTGTGGATCATGTCCTTAGCAGATTATATACTTACAAACTACAACCCGAGTGCTGATTCCTTCCTTGTAAGAGTGGGAGGAGATTGAATCTATTCATATATATATATCTCTTGCCTATTTCTGCACCTCTCTTGCCTCTTTCTGCACCTCTCTTGCCTCTTTCTGCACTTTTCTAACTTCTTTCTGCACCTTTCTTCCTCTTTCTGTACCTCTTGCCTCATTCTGCCCCTCTCTTGCTTCTTTCTGCACTTCTCTTGCCTCTTTCTGCACCTCACTTGCCTCTTTCTGCACCTGTCTTCCTCTTTCTGCACCTCTCTTGCCTCTTTCTACACCTCTCACCTCTTTCTGCATCTCTCTTGCCTCTTTCTGCACCTCTTTGCCTCTTTCTGCACCTCCCTTGCCTCTTCCTGCACTACTCTTGCCTCTTTCTGCACCTCTCTTGCCTCTTTCTGCACCTCCCTTCCCTCTTTCTGCACTACTCTTGCCTCTTTCTGCACCTCTCTTGCCTCTTTCTGCACCTCACTCTCTTCTTTCTGCACCTCTCTTGCCTCTTTCTTCACTGCTCTTGCCTTTTTCTGCACCTCTCTTACCTCTTTCTGCACCTCTCTTGCCTATTACTGCACCACTCTTGTCTCTTTCTGCACCTTTCTTGCCTCTTTCTGCACCTCTCTTGCCTCTTTTTGTACCTCTCTTGCCTCTTTCTGTACCACTCTTGACTCTTTCTACACCTCTCGCCTCTTTTTGCACCTCTCTTGCCTCTTTCTGCACCTCACTCTCTTCTTTCTGCACCTCTCTTGCCTCTTCCTGCATCTCTCTTGTCTCTTTCTGCTCCTCTCCTGACTCTTTCTGCACCTTTGTTCCTCTTTCTGCACCTCTTTTGCCACTTTCTGCACCTTTCTTCCTCTTTCTGCACCTCTCTTGCCTCGTTCTGTACCTCTCATGCCTCTTTCTGCACCTCACTCTTTTCTTTCTGCACCTCTCTCTGCCTCTTTCTGTATCTCTCTTGCCTCTTTCTGCACCTCTCTTGCCTCTTTCTGCACCTTTCTTCCTCTTTCTGCACCTCGCTTGCCTCTTTCTGTACATTTCTTCCTCTTTCTGCACCTCTCTTGCCTCTATCTGCACCTCTCTTGTCTCTTTCTGCACCTGTCTTGCCTCTTTCTGCACCTCACTTGCCTTTTTCTGTGCCACTCTTACCTCTTTTGGCACTTCTCTTGCTTCATCTGCACCTCTCTTGCCTGTTTCATCACTTCTCCTGCTATTTTCTGCACCTTTCTTCCTCTTTTTTGTACCTCTCTTGCTTCTTTCTTCATTTTTTTGCCTCTTCCTGCACTCCTCTTGCGTCTTTCTGCATCATGACCCGGCCAATATGGACGACAGATTTTTAGTTTAATGTGATATGTAGTCCTTTGTTAATGTTGGCAACTGGAGGCATTTGTACATTTAAATAAGGAAGCTACAATGAAGTCTTGTATCGTGATCAAGGTTCGGACGAGCCAAAATGTGTGGATCACGTCCTTAACAGATTATATTCTTCCAAACTACAACCCGAGTGCTGATTCCTTCCTTGTAAGAGTGGGAGGAGATTGAATATATTCATATATATATATCTCTTGCCTATTTCTGCACCTCTCTTGCCTCTTTCTGCACTTCTCTAACTTCTTTCTGCACCTTTCTTCCTTTTTCTGCACCTCTCTTGTCTCTTTCTGCACATTTCTTCCTCTTTCTGTACCTCTTGCCTCATTCTGCCCCTCTCTTGCTTCTATCTGTACTTCTCTTGCCTCTTTCTGCACCTCACTTGCCTCTTTCTGCGCCTGTCTTCCTCTATCTGCACCTCTCTTGCCTCTTTCTACACCTCTCTTACCTCTTTCTGCACCTCTCTTGCCTCTTTCTGCACCTCCCCTGCCTCTTTCTGCACCTCTCTTGCCTCTTTCTGCACCTCTCTTGCCTCTTTCTGCACTACTCTTGCCTCTTTCTGCACCTCTCTTTCTTCTTTCTGCACCTCACTCTCTTCTTTCTGCACCTTTCTTGCCTCTTTCTTCACTGCTCTTGCCTCTTTCTGGACCTCTCTTGCCTCTTTCTGCACCTCTCTTGCCTATTACTTCACCATTCTTGCCTATTTCTGCACCTTTCTTGCCTCTTTGTGCACCTCTGTTGCCTCTTTGTGTACCTCTCTTGCCTCTTTCTGTACCTCTCTTTCCTCTTTCTGTACTTCTCTTGCTACTTTCTACACCTTTCTTCCTGTTTCTGCACCTCTCTTGCCTCTTTCTGCACCTTTCTTCCTCTTTCTGCACCTCTTGCCTCATTCTGCCCCTCTCTTGCCTCTTTCTGCATTTCTCTTGACTCTTTCTGCACCTCACTTGCCTCTTTTGTGTGCCTTTCTTCCTCTTTCTGCACCTCTCTTGCCCCTTTCTACACCTCTCTTACCTCTTTCTGCACCTCTCTTGCCTCTTTCTGCACCTCTCTCGCCTCTTTCTGCACCTCTCTTGCCTGTTTCTGGAGCTCACTCTCTTCTTTCTGCATATCGTTTGCCTCTTTCTGCACCTCTCTTGCCTCTTTCTGTACCTCTCTTGCTTCTTTCTGCACCACTTTTGCCTCTTTCTACACCTCTTTTGCCTCTTTCTGCACCTTTCTTCCTCTTTCTGCATGTCTCTTGCCTCTTTCTGCACCTCTCTTACCTCTTTCTGTACCTCACTCTCTTCTATCTGCACCTCTCTTGCCTCTTTCTGCATCTCTCTTGCCTCTTTCTGCACCTCTCTTGCCTCTTTCTGCACCTTTCTACCTCTTTCTGCAACTCTTTTGCCTCTTTCTGTACCTTTCTTCCTCTTTCTGCACCTCGCTTGCCTCTTTCTGCACCTCTCTTGCCTCTTTCTGTACCTCTCTTGTCTCTTTCTGGACCTGTCTTGCCTCTTTCTGCACCTCACGTGCCTCTTTCTGTGCCTCTCTTACCTCTTTCTGCACTTCTCTTGCTTCATCTGCACCTCTCTTCCCTGTTTCATCACTTCTCCTGCTTTTTTCTGCACCTTTCTTCATCTTTTTGCACCTCTCTTGCTTCTTTCTGCACTTTTTTTGCCTCTTCCTGCACTTCTTTTGCGTCTTTCTGCATCGTGACCCGGTCAATATGGCCGACAGATTTTAGGTTTAATGTGATATGTAGTCCTTTGTTAATGTTGGCAACTGGAGGCATTTGTACATTTAAATAAGGAAGCTACAATGAAGTCTTGTATCATGATCAAGGTTCGGACGAGCCGAAAAGCGTGGATCGCGTCCTTTGCAGATTATATACGTCCAAACTACAACCAGAGTGTTGATTCCTTCCTTGTAAGAGTGGGAGGAGATTGAATATATTCATATATATACCTCTATTGCCTCTTTCTGCACCTCTCTTGCCTCTTTCTGCACATTTCTTCCTCTTTCTGTACCTCTTGCCTCATTCTGCCCCTCTCTTGCTTCTTTCTGCACTTCTCTTGCCTCTTTCTGCACCTCACTTGCCTCTTCCTGCACCTGTCTTCCTATTTCTGCAACTCTCTTGCCTCTTTCTGCACCTCTCTCGCCTCATTCTGCACCTCCCTTCCCTCTTTCTGCAGCTCATTCTCTTCTTTCTGCACCTCTCTTGCCTCTGTCTGCACCTCTCTTGCCTCTTTCTGCACTACTCTTGCCTCTTTCTGCACCTCTCTTGCCTCTTCCTGCACCTCACTCTCTTCTTTCTGCACCTCTCTTGCCTCTTTCTTTACTGCTCTTGCCTCTTTCTGTACCTCTCTTGCCTCTTTCTGCACCTCTCTTGCCTCTTAATGCACCACTCTTGTCTCTTTCTGCACCTCTCTTGCCTCTATGTGCACCTCTGTTGCCTCTTTCTGTACTTCTCTTGCTTCTTTCTGTACCTTTCTTCCTGTTTATGTACCTCTCTTGCCTCTTTCTGCACCTTTCTTCCTCTTTCTGCACCTCTTGTCTCATTCTGCACCTCCCTTGCCTCTTTCTGCACTACTCTTGCCTCTTTCTGCACCTCTCTTGCCTCTTTCTGCACCTCACTCTCTTCTTTCTGCACCTCTCTTGCCTCTTTCTTCACTGCTCTTGCCTTTTTCTGCACCTCTCTTACCTCGTTCTGCACCTCTCTTGCCTATTACTGCACCACTCTTGTCTCTTTCTGCACCTTTCTTGCCTCTTTCTGCACCTCTGTTGCCTCTTTGTGTACCTCTCTTGTCTCTTTCTGCACCTCTCTTGCCTCTTTCTGCACTTCTCTTGCTACTTTATACACCTTTCTTCCTGTTTCTGCACCTCTCTTTCCTCTTTCTGCACCTCACTCTCTTCTCTCTGCACCTCTCTTGCCTCTTTATTCACTGCTCTTGCCTTTTTCTGCACCTCTCTTACCTCTTTCTGCACCTCTCTTGCCTATTACTGCACCACTCTTGTCTCTTTCTGCACCTTTCTTGCCTCTTTCTGCACCTCTCTTGCCTCTTTTTGTACCTCTCTTGCCTCTTTCTGTACCACTCTTGACTCTTTCTACACCTCTTGCCTCTTTTTGCACCTCTCTTGCCTCTTTCTGCACCTCACTCTCTTCTTTCTGCACCTCTCTTGCCTCTTCCTGCATCTCTCTTGTCTCTTTCTGCTCCTCTCCTGACTCTTTCTGCACCTTTGTTCCTCTTTCTGCACCTCTTTTGACACTTTCAGCACCTTTCTTCCTCTTTCTGCACCTCTCTTGCCTTGTTCGGTACCTCTCATGCCTCTTTCTGCACCTCACTCTTTTCTTTCTGCACCTCTCGTGCCTCTTTCTGTATCTCTCTTGCCTCTTTCTGCACCTCTCTTGCCTCTTTCTGCACCTTTCTTCCTCTTTCTGCACCTCGCTTGCCTCTTTCTGTACATTTCTTCCTCTTTCTGCACCTCTCTTGCCTCTATCTGCACCTCTCTTGTCTCTTTCTGCACCTGTCTTGCCTCTTTCTGCACCTCACTTGCCTTTTTCTGTGCCACTCTTACCTCTTTTGGCACTTCTCTTGCTTCATCTGCACCTCTCTTGCCTGTTTCATCACTTCTCCTGCTATTTTCTGCACCTTTCTTCCTCTTTTTGTACCTCTCTTGCTTCTTTCTTCATTTTTTTGCCTCTTCCTGCACTCCTCTTGCGTCTTTCTGCATCATGACCCGGCCAATATGGCCGACAGATTTTTAGTTTAATGTGATATGTAGTCCTTTGTTAATGTTGGCAACTGGAGGCATTTGTACATTTAAATAAGGAAGCTACAATGAAGTCTTGTATCGTGATCAAGGTTCGGACGAGCCAAAATGTGTGGATCACGTCCTTAGCAGATTATATTCTTCCAAACTACAACCCGAGTGCTGATTCCTTCCTTGTAAGAGTGGGAGGAGATTGAATATATTCATATATATATATATCTCTTGCCTATTTCTGCACCTCTCTTGCCTCTTTCTGCACTTCTCTAACTTCTTTCTGCACCTTTCTTCCTTTTTCTGCACCTCTCTTGTCTCTTTCTGCACATTTCTTCCTCTTTCTGTACCTCTTGCCTCATTCTGCCCCTCTCTTGCTTCTATCTGTACTTCTCTTGCCTCTTTCTGCACCTCACTTGCCTCTTTCTGCGCCTGTCTTCCTCTATCTGCACCTCTCTTGCCTCTTTCTACACCTCTCTTACCTCTTTCTGCACCTCTCTTGCCTCTTTCTGCACCTCCCTGCCTCTTTCTGCAGCTCACTCTCTTCTTTCTGCACCTCTCTTGCCTCTTTCTGCACCTCTCTTGCCTCTTTCAGCACTACTCTTGCCTCTTTCTGCACCTCTCTTTCTTCTTTCTGTACCTCACTCTCTTCTTTCTGCACCTTTCTTGCCTCTTTCTTCACTGCTCTTGCCTCTTTCTGGACCTCTCTTGCCTCTTTCTGCACCTCTCTTGCCTATTACTTCACCACTCTTGCCTATTTCTGCACCTTTCTTGCCTCTTTGTGCACCTCTGTTGCCTCTTTGTGCACCTCTCTTGCCTCTTTCTGTACCTCTCTTTCCTCTTTCTGTACTTCTCTTGCTACTTTCTACACCTTTCTTCCTGTTTCTGCACCTCTCTTGCCTCTTTCTGCACCTTTCTTCCTCTTTCTGCACCTCTTGCCTCATTCTGCCCCTCTCTTGCCTCTTTCTGCATTTCTCTTGACTCTTTCTGCACCTCACTTGCCTCTTTTGTGTGCCTTTCTTCCTCTTTCTGCACCTCTCTTGCCCCTTTCTACACCTCTCTTACCTCTATCTGCACCTCTCTTGCCTCTTTCTGCACCTCTCTCACCTCTTTCTGCACCTCTCTTGCCTGTTTCTGGAGCTCACTCTCTTCTTTCTGCATATCGCTTACCTCTTTCTGCACCTCTCTTGCCTCTTTCTGTACCTCTCTTGCTTCTTTCTGCACCACTTTTGCCTCTTTCTATACCTCTCTTGCCTCTTTCTGCACCTTTCTTCCTCTTTCTGCATGTCTCTTGCCTCTTTCTGCACCTCTCTTGCCTCTTTCTGCACCTCTCTTACCTCTTTCTGTACCTCACTCTCTTCTATCTGCACCTCTCTTGCCTCTTTCTGCATCTCTCTTGCCTCTTTCTGCACCTCTCTTGCCTCTTTCTGCACCTTTCTACCTCTTTCTGCAACTCTTTTGCCTCTTTCTGTACCTTTCTTCCTCTTTCTGCACCTCGCTTGCCTCTTTCTGCACCTCTCTTGCCTCTTTCTGTACCTCTCTTGTCTCTTTCTGGACCTGTCTTGCCTCTTTCTGCACCTCACGTGCCTCTTTCTGTGCCTCTCTTACCTCTTTCTGCACTTTTCTTGCTTCATCTGCACCTCTCTTCCCTGTTTCATCACTTCTCCTGCTTTTTTCTGCACCTTTCTTCATCTTTTTGCACCTCTCTTGCTTCTTTCTGCACTTTTTTTGCCTCTTCCTGCACTTCTTTTGCGTCTTTCTGCATCATGACCCGGTCAATATGGCCGACAGATTTTAGGTTTAATGTGATATGTAGTCCTTTGTTAATGTTGGCAACTGGAGGCATTTGTACATTTAAATAAGGAAGCTACAATGAAGTCTTGTATCATGATCAAGGTTTGGACGAGCCGAAAGCGTGGATCGCGTCCCTTTGCAGATTATATACGTCCAAACTACAACCAGAGTGTTGATTCCTTCCTTGTAAGAGTGGGAGGAGATTGAGATATATTCATATATATACCTCTATTGCCTCTTTCTGCACCTCTCTTGCCTCTTTCTGCACATTTCTTCCTCTTTCTGTACCTCTTGCCTCATTCTGCCCCTCTCTTGCTTCTTTCTGCACTTCTCTTGCCTCTTTCTGCACCTCACTTGCCTCTTCCTGCACCTGTCTTTCTCTTTCTGCACCTCTCTTGCCTCTTTCTGCACCTCTCTCGCCTCATTCTGCACCTCCCTTCCCTCTTTCTGCAGCTCATTCTCTTCTTTCTGCACCTCTCTTGCCTCTGTCTGCACCTCTCTTGCCTCTTTCTGCACTACTCTTGCCTCTTTCTGCACCTCTCTTGCCTCTTCCTGCACCTCACTCTCTTCTTTCTGCACCTCTCTTGCCTCTTTCTTTACTGCTCTTGCCTCTTTCTGTACCTCTCTTGCCTCTTTCTGCACTTCTCTTGCCTCTTAATGCACCACTCTTGTCTCTTTCTGCACCTCTCTTGCCTCTATGTGCACCTCTGTTGCCTCTTTCTGTACTTCTCTTGCTTCTTTCTGTACCTTTCTTCCTGTTTATGTACCTCTCTTGCCTCTTTCTGCACCTTTCTTCCTCTTTCTGCACCTCTTGTCTCATTCTGCCCCTCTCTTGCCTCTTTCTGCACTTCTCTTGACTCTTTCTTCACCTCACTTGCCTCTTTCTGTGCCTTTCATCCTCTTTCTGCACCTCTCTTGCCCCTTTCTACACCTCTCTTACCTCTTTCTGCAGCTCTCTTGCCTCTTTCTGCACCTCTCTCGCCTCTTTCTGCACCTCTCTTGCCTGTTTCTGGAGCTCACTCTCTTCTTTCTGCACCTCTCTTGCCTCGTTCTGCACCTCACTTGCCCATTTTTGTACCTCTCTTGCCTCTTTCTGTACCACTCTTGCCTCTTTCTACACCTCTCGCCACTTTCTGAACCTCTCTTGCCTCTTTTTGCACCTCACTTTCTTCTTTTGTGCACCTCTCTTGCCTCTTTTTGCATCTCTCTTGTCTCTTTCTGCACCTCTCTTGCCTCATTCTGCACCTTTTTTCCTTTTCTGCACCTACTTTGCCTCTTTCTGCACCGTTCTTCCTCTTTCTGCACCTCTCTTGCTTCTTTCTGTACCTCTCTTGCCTCTTTCTGCACCCCACTCTCTTCTTTCTGCACCTCTCTTGTCTCTTTCTGCATCTCTCTTGCCTCTATCTGCACCTCTCTTGCCTCTTTCTGCACCTTTCTTCCTCTTTCTGCACCTCTCTTGCCTCATTCTGCACCTCTCTTGCCTCTTTCTGCACCTCACTCTCTTCATTCTGCAACTCTCTTGCCTCTTTTTGCACCTTTCTTCCCCTTTCTGCACCTCTTTTGCCTCTTTCTGTACATTTCTTCCTCTTTCTGCACCTCTCTTGCCTCTTTCTGCACCTCTCTTGTCTCTTTTTGCACCTGTCTTGCCTCTTTCTGCACCTCACTTGTCTCTTTCTGTGCCACCATACCTCTTTCGGCACTTCTCTTGCTTCATCTGCAACTCTCTTGCCTGTTTCATCACTTCTCTGGCTTTTTTCTGCACCTTTCTTCCTCTTTTTGCACCTCTCTTGCTTCTTTCTGCACTTCTCTTGCGTCTTTCTGCATCATGACCCGGCCAATATGGCTGACAGATTTATGTTTTAATGTGATATGTAGTCCTTTGTTAATGTTGGCAACTGGAGGCATTTATACATTTAAATAATGAAGCTACAATGAAGTCTTGTATCGTGATCAAGGTTCAGACGAGCCGAAACGTGTGGATCACGTCCTTAGCAGATTATATACTTACAAACTACAACCGAGTGCTGATTCCTTCCTTGTAAGAGTGGGAGGAGATTGAATCTATTCATATATATATCTCTCTTGCCTCTTTCTGCACCTCTCTTGCCTCTTTCTGCACCTCTCTTGCCTCTTTCTGTACTTTTCTAACTTCTTTCTGCACCTTTCTTCCTCTTTCTGTACCTCTTGCCTCATTCTGCCCCTCTCTTGCTTCTTTCTGTACTTCTCTTGCCTCTTTCTGCACTTCACTTGCCTCTTTCTTCACCTGTCTTCCTCTTTCTGCACCTCTCTTGCCTCTTTCTACACCTCTCACCTCTTTCTGCATCTCTCTTGCCTCTTTCTGCACCTCTTTTGCCTCTTTCTAGACCTCCCTTGCCTCTTTCTGCACTACTCTTGCCTCTTTCTGCACCTCTCTTGCCTCTTTCTGCACCTCCCTTGCCTCTTTCTGCACTACTCTTGCCTCTTTCTGCACCTCTCTTGCCTCTTTCTGCACCTCACTCTCTTCTTTCTGCACCTCTCTTGCCTCTTTCTTCACCGCTCTTGCCTTTTTCTGCACCTCTCTTACCTCTTTCTGTACCTCTCTTGCCTATTACTGCACCACTCTTGTCTCTTTCTGCATCTTTCTTGCCTCTTTCTGTACCTCTGTTGCCTCTTTGTGTACCTCTCTTGTCTCTTTCTGCACCTCTCTTGCCTCTTTCTGCACCTCTCTTGCCTCTTTCTGCACTTCTCTTGCTACTTTCTACACCTTTCTTCCTGTTTCTGCACCTCTCTTTCCTCTTTCTGCACCTCACTCTCTTCTTTCTGCACCTCTCTTGCCTCTTTCTTCACTGCTCTTGCCTTTTTCTGCACCTCTCTTACCTCTTTCTGCACCTCTCTTGCCTATTACTGCACCACTCTTGTCTCTTTCTGCACCTTTCTTGCCTCTTTCTGCACCTCTTTTGCCTCTTTTTGTACCTCTCTTGCCTCTTTCTGTACCACTCTTGACTCTTTCTACACCTCTCGCCTCTTTTTGCACCTCTCTTGCCTCTTTCTGCACCTCACTCTCTTCTTTCTGCACCTCTCTTGCCTCTTCCTGCATCTCTCTTGTCTCTTTATGCTCCTCTCCTGACTCTTTCTGCACCTTTGTTCCTCTTTCTGCACCTCTTTTGCCACTTTCTGCACCTTTCTTCCTCTTTCTGCACCTCTCTTGCCTCGTTCTGTACCTCTCATGCCTCTTTCTGCACCTCACTCTTTTCTTTCTGCACCTCTCTTGCCTCTTTCTGTATCTCTCTTGCCTCTTTCTGCACCTCTCTTGCCTCTTTCTGCACCTTTCTTCCTCTTTCTGCACCTCGCTTGCCTCTTTCTGTACATTTCTTCCTCTTTCTGCACCTCTCTTGCCTCTATCTGCACCTCTCTTGTCTCTTTCTGCACCTGTCTTGCCTCTTTCTGCACCTCACTTGCCTTTTCCTGTGCCACTCTTACCTCTTTTGGCACTTCTCTTGCTTCATCTGCACCTCTCTTGCCTGTTTCATCACTTCTCCTGCTATTTTCTGCACCTTTCTTCCTCTTTTTGTACCTCTCTTGCTTCTTTCTTCATTTTTTTGCCTCTTCCTGCACTCCTCTTGCGTCTTTCTGCATCATGACCCGGCCAATATGGCCGACAGATTTTTGGTTTAATGTGATATGTAGTCCTTTGTTAATGTTGGCAACTGGATGCATTTGTACATTTAAATAAGGAAGCTATAATGAAGTCTTGTATCGTGATCAAGGTTCGGACGAGCCAAAATGTGTGGATCACATCCTTAGCAGATTATATTCTTCCAAACTACAACCCGAGTGCTGATTCCTTCCTTGTAAGAGTGGGAGGAGATTGAATATATTCATACATATATATCTCTTGCCTATTTCTGCACCTCTCTTGCCTCTTTCTGCACCTCTCTTGCCTCTTTCTGCACTTCTCTAACTTCTTTCTGCACCTTTCTTCCTTTTTCTGCACCTCTCTTGCCTCTTTCTGCACATTTCTTCCTCTTTCTGTACCTCTTGCCTCATTCTGCCCCTATCTTGCTTCTATCTGTACTTCTCTTGCCTCTTTCTGCACCTCACTTGCCTCTTTCTGTGCCTGTCTTCCTCTATCTGCACCTCTCGCCTCTTTCTACACCTCTCTTACCTCATTCTGCACCTCTCTCGCCTCTTTCTGCACCTCCCCTGCCTCTTTCTGCACTACTCTTGCCTCTTTCTGCACCTCTCTTTCTTCTTTCTGCACCTCACTCTCTTCTTTCTGCACCTTTCTTGCCTCTTTCTTCACTGCTCTTGCCTCTTTCTGCACCTCTCCTGCCTCTTTCTGCACCTTTTTTCTTCTTTCTGCACCTATTTTGCCTCTTTCTGCACCTTTCTTCCTCTTTCTGCACCTCTCTTACTTCTTTCTGCACCTCTCTTGCCTCTTTCTGCACCTCACTCTCTTCTTTCTGCACCTCTCTTGCCTCTTTCTGCATCTCTCTTGCCTCTTTCTGCACCTCTCTTGCTTCTTTTTGCACCTCTCTTGCCTCTTTCTGCACCTTTCTTCCTCTTTCTGAACCTCTTTTGCCACTTTCTGCACCTTTCTTCCTCTTTCTGCACCTCTCTTGCCTCGTTCTGTATCTCTCTGGCCTCTTTCTGCTCCTCACTCTCTTCTTTCTGCACCTCTCTTGCCTCTTTCTGTATCTCTCTTGCCTCTTTCTGCACCTCTCTTGCCTCTTTTTGCACCTTTCTTCCTCTTTCTGCACCTCTTTTGCCTCTTTCTGTACATTTCTTCTTCTTTCTGCACCTCTCTTGCCTCTATCTGCACCTCTCTTGTCTCTTTCTGCACCTGTCTTGCCTCTTTCTGCACCTGTCTTGCCTCTTTCTGTGCCCCTCTTACGTCTTTTGGCACTTCTCTTGCTTCATCTGCACCTCTCTTGCCTGTTTCATCACTTCTCCTGCTATTTTCTGCACCTTTCTTCCTCTTTTTGTACCTCTCTTTCTTCTTTCTTCATTTTTTTGCCTTTTCCTGCACTCCTCTTGCGTCTTTCTGCATCATGACCCGGCCAATATGGCCAACAGATTTTTGGTTTAATGTGAAAACATTAAACATTTGGTTTAGTCCTTTGTTAATGTTGACAACTGGAGGCATTTGTACATTTAAATAAGGAAGCTACAATGAAGTCTTGTATCGTGATCAAGGTTTGGATGAGCCAAAATGTGTGGATCACGTCCTTAGCAGATTATATTCTTCCAAACTTCAACCCGAGTGCTGATTCCTTCCTTGTAAGAGTGGGAGGAGATTGAATATATTCAGATATATATATCTCTTGCCTCTTTCTGCACCTCTCTTGCCTCTTTCTGCACCTCTCTTGCCTCTTTCTGCACTTCTCTAACTTCTTTCTGCACCTTTCTTCCTTTTCTGCACCTCTCTTGCCTCTTTCTGCACTTCTCTAACTTCTTTCTGCACCCTTCTTCCTTTTTCTGCACCTCACTTGCCTCTTTCTGTGCCTTTCTTCCTCTTTCTGCACCTCTCTTGCCCCTTTCTACACCTCTCACCTCTTTCTGCACCTCTCTTGCCTCTTTCTGCACCTCTCTCGCCTCTTTCTGCACCTCTCTTGCCTGTTTCTGCACCTCTCTTGCCTCTTTTTGTACCTCTCTTGCCTCTTTCTGTACCACTCTTGACTCTTTCTACACCTCTCGCCTCTTTTTGCACCTCTTTTGCCTCTTTCTGCACCTCACTCTCTTCTTTCTGCACCTCTCTTGCCTCTTCCTGCATCTCTCTTGTCTCTTTCTGCTCCTCTCCTGACTCTTTCTGCACCTTTTTTCTTCTTTCTGCACCTATTTTGCCTCTTTCTGCACCTTTCTTCCTCTTTCTGCAACTCTCTTGCTTCTTTCTGCACCTCTCTTGCATCTTTCTGCACCTCACTCTCTTCTTTCTGTACCTCTCTTGCCTCTTTCTGCATCTCTCTTGCCTCTTTCTGCACCTCTCTTGCTTCTTTTTGCACCTCTCTTGCCTCTTTCTGCACCTTTCTTCCTCTTTCTGCACCTCTTTTTCCACTTTCTGCACCTTTCTTCCTCTTTCTGCACCTCTCTTGCCTCGTTCTGTACCTCTCTTGCCTCTTTCTGCACCTCACTCTTTTCTTTCTGCACCTCTCTTGCCTCTTTCTGTATCTCTCTTGCCTCTTTCTGCACCTCTCTTGCCTCTTTCTGCACCTTTCTTCCTCTTTCTGCACCTCGCTTGTCTCTTTCTGTACATTTCTTCCTCTTTCTGCACCTCTCTTGCCTCTATCTGCACCTCTCTTGCCTCTATCTGCACCTCTCTTGTCTCTTTCTGCACCTGTCTTGCCTCTTTCTGCACCTCACTTGCCTCTTTCTGTGCCCCTCTTACCTCTTTTGGCACTTCTCTTGCTTCATCTGCACCTCTCTTGCCTGTTTCATCACTTATCCTGCTATTTTCTGCACCTTTCTTCCTCTTTTTGTACCTCTCTTGCTTCTTTCTTCATTTTTTTGCCTCTTCCTGCACTCCTCTTGCGTCTTTCTGCATCATGACCCGGCCAATATGGCCGACAGATTTTTGGTTTAATGTGATATGTAGTCCTTTGTTAATGTTGGCAACTGGAGGCATTTGTACATTTAAATAAGGAAGCTACAATGAAGTCTTGTATCGTGATCAAGGTTCGGACGAGCCAAAATGTGTGGATCATGTCCTTAGCAGATTATATTCTTCCAAACTACAACCCGAGTGCTGATTCCTTCCTTCTAAGAGTGGGAGGAGATTGAATATATTCATATATATATATCTCTTGCCTATTTCTGCACCTCTCTTGCCTCTTTCTGCACCTCTCTTGCCTCTTTCTGCACTTCTCTAACTTCTTTCTGCACCTTTCTTCCTTTTTCTGCACCTCTCTTGCCTCTTTCTGCACATTTCTTCCTCTTTCTGTACCTCATGCCTCATTCTACCCCTCTCTTGCTTCTATCTGTACTTCTCTTGCCTCTTTCTGCACCTCACTTGCCTCTTTCTGCACCTGTCTTCCTCTATCTGCACCTCTCTTGCCTCTTTCTACACCTCTCTTACCTCTTTCTGCACCTCTCTTGACTCTTTCTGCACCTCCCCTGCCTCTTTCTGCAGTACACTCTCTTCTTTCTGCACCTCTCTTGCCTCTTTCTGCACCTCTCTTGCCTCTTTCTACACTACTCTTGCCTCTTTCTGCACCTCTCTTTCTTCTTTCTGCACCTCACACTCTTCTTTCTGCACCTTTCTTGCCTCTTTCTTCACTGCTCTTGCCTCTTTCTGCACCTCTCTTGCCTCTTTCTGCACCTCTCTTGCCTATTACTGCACCACTCTTGCCTATTTCTGCACCTTTCTTGCCTCTTTCTGCACCTCTGTTGCCTCTTTGTGCACCTCTCTTGCCTCTTTCGGTACCTCTCTTGCCTCTTTCTGTACTTCTCTTGCTACTGTCTACACCTTTCTTCCTGTTTCTGCACCTCTCTTGCCTCTTTCTGCAACTTTCTTCCTCTTTCTGCACCTCTTGCCTCATTCTGCCCCTCTCGTCTCTTTCTGCATTTCTCTTGACTCTTTCTGCACCTCACTTGCCTCTTTTGTGTGCCTTTCTTCCTCTTTCTGCACCTCTCTTGCCCCTTTCTACACCTCTCTTACCTCTTTCTGCACCTCTCTTGCCTCTTTCTGCACCTCTCTCGCCTCTTTCTGCACCTCTCTTGCCTGTTTCTGGAGCTCACTCTCTTCTTTCTGCACATCGCTTGCCTCTTTCTGCACCTCTCTTGCCTCTTTCTGTACCTCTCTTGCTTCTTTCTGCACCACTTTTGCCTCTTTCTACACCTCTCTTGCCTCTTTCTGCACCTTTCTTCCTCTTTCTGCACGTCTCTTGACTCTTTCTGCACCTCTCTTGCCTCTTTCTGCACCTCTCTTGCCTCTTTCTGCACCTCTCTTACCTCTTTCTGTACCTCACTCTCTTCTATCTGCACCTCTCTTGCCTCTTTCTTCACTGCTCTTGCCTCTTTCTGCACCTCTCTTGCCTCTTTCTGCACCTCTCTTGCCTATTACTGCACCACTCTTGCCTATTTCTGCACCTTTCTTGCCTCTTTCTGCACCTCTGTTGCCTCTTTGTGCACCTCTCTTGCCTCTTTCTGTACCTCTCTTGCCTCTTTCTGTACTTCTCTTGCTACTGTCTACACCTTTCTTCCTGTTTCTGCACCTCTCTTGCCTCTTTCTGCAACTTTCTTCCTCTTTCTGCACCTCTTGCCTCATTCTGCCCCTCTCGTCTCTTTCTGCATTTCTCTTGACTCTTTCTGCACCTCACTTGCCTCTTTTGTGTGCCTTTCTTCCTCTTTCTGCACCTCTCTTGCCCCTTTCTACACCTCTCTTACCTCTTTCTGCACCTCTCTTGCCTCTTTCTGCACCTCTCTCGCCTCTTTCTGCACCTCTCTTGCCTGTTTCTGGAGCTCACTCTCTTCTTTCTGCACATCGCTTGCCTCTTTCTGCACCTCTCTTGCCTCTTTCTGTACCTCTCTTGCTTCTTTCTGCACCACTTTTGCCTCTTTCTACACCTCTCTTGCCTCTTTCTGCACCTTTCTTCCTCTTTCTGCACGTCTCTTGCCTCTTTCTGCACCTCTCTTGCCTCTTTCTGCACCTCTCTTGCCTCTTTCTGCACCTCTCTTACCTCTTTCTGTACCTCACTCTCTTCTATCTGCACCTCTCTTGCCTCTTTCTGCATCTCTCTTGCCTCTTTCTGCACCTCTCTGGCCTCTTTCTGCACCTTTCTACCTCTTTCTGCACCTCTTTTGCCTCTTTCTGTACCTTTCTTCCTCTTTCTGCACCTCGCTTGCCTCTTTCTGCACCTCTCTTGCCTCTTTCTGTACCTCTCTTGTCTCTTTCTGGACCTGTCTTGCCTCTTTTTGCACCTCACGTGCCTCTTTCTATGCCTCTCTTCCCTCTTTCTGCACTTCTCTTGCTTCATCTGTACCTCTCTTCCCTGTTTCATCACTTCTCCTGCTTTTTTCTGCACCTTTCTTCATCTTTTTGCACCTCTCTTGCTTCTTTCTGCACTTTTTTTGCCTCTTCCTGCACTTCTTTTGCGTCTTTCTGCATCATGACCCGGTCAATATGGCCGACAGATTTTAGGTTTAATGTGATATGTAGTCCTTTGTTAATGTTGGCAACTGGAGGCATTTGTACATTTAAATAAGGAAGCTACAATGAAGTCTTGTATCATGATCAAGGTTCGGACGAGCCGAAACGCGTGGATCGCGTCCTTTGCAGATTATATACGTCCAAACTACAACCCGAGTGTTGATTCCTTCCTTGTAAGAGTGGGAGGAGATTGAATATATTCATATATATACCTCTATTGCCTCTTTCTGCACCTCTCTTGCCTCTTTCTGCACATTTCTTCCTCTTTCTGTACCTCTTGCCTCATTCTGCCCCTCTTGCTTCTTTCTGCACTTCTCTTGCCTCTTTCTGCACTTCACTTGCCTCTTCCTGCACCTGTCTTCCTCTTTCTGCACCTCTTGCCTCTTTCTGCACCTCTCTCGCCTCATTCTGCACCTCCCTTCCCTCTTTCTGCAGCTCATTCTCTTCTTTCTGCACCTCTCTTGCCTCTGTCTGCACCTCTCTTGCCTCTTTCTGCACTACTCTTGCCTCTTTCTGCACCTCTCTTGCCTCTTCCTGCACCTCACTCTCTTCTTTCTGCACCTCTCTTGCCTCTTTCTTTACTGCTCTTGCCTCTTTCTGTACCTCTCTTGCCTCTTTCTGCACCTCTCTTGCCTCTTAATGCACCACTCTTGTCTCTTTCTGCACCTCTTTTGCCTCTATGTGCACCTCTGTTGCCTCTTTCTGTACTTCTCTTGCTTCTTTCTGTACCTTTCTTCCTGTTTATGTACCTCTCTTGCCTCTTTCTGCACCTTTCTTCCTCTTTCTGCACCTCTTGTCTCATTCTGCCCCTCTCTTGCCTCTTTCTGCACTTCTCTTGACTCTTTCTTCACCTCACTTGCCTCTTTCTGTGCCTTTCCTCCTCTTTCTGCACCTCTCTTGCCCCTTTCTACACCTCTCTTACCTCTTTCTGCAGCTCTCTTGCCTCTTTCTGCACCTCTCTCGCCTCTTTCTGCACCTCTCTTGCCTGTTTCTGGAGCTCACTCTCTTCTTTCTGCACCTCTCTTGCCTCTTTCTGCACCTCACTTGCCCCTTTTTGTACCTCTCTTGCCTCTTTCTGTACCACTCTTGCCTCTTTCTACACCTCTCTTGCCTCTTTCTGAACCTCTCTTGCCTCTTTTTGCACCTCACTTTCTTCTTTGTGCACCTCTCTTGCCTCTTTTTGCATCTCTCTTGTATCTTTCTGCACCTCTCTTGCCTCATTCTGCACCTTTTTTCCTCTTTCTGCACCTATTTTGCCTCTTTCTGCACCTTTCTTCCTCTTTCTGCACCTCTCTTGCTTTTCTGTACCTCTCTTGCTTCTTTCTTGCACCTCACTCTCTTCTTTCTGCACCTCTCTTGTCTCTTTCTGCATCTCTCTTGCCTCTATCTGCACCTCTCTTGCCTCTTTCTGCACCTTTCTTCCTCTTTCTGCACCTCTCTTGCCTCGTTCTGCACCTCTCTTGTGTTACCACCTTCCCCACATTATATTTCTGCCCTTTATCCTCTCTCTCTCTCTCTGTCTCCTTCTCCATTGACCCTTGGTATTGGTTGCCTCATGTCAGGTGATGAGGGAGGAGGCTATTTATAGGTTGCAGGAATTAACCTTGGTGCTTGACTTTATTTCCCCATTACAACCCTGTCCGTGTGAGGCTGCAAATCCAAAGCCTCGCATTTCCTCAAGCTAGCAGAACCCGGAGAGGGCGCCTGGGGCGTGCCTCTCATTTGCTTGGTTTTCACCGCGGCGGTTGAAGCCGCCAAACATCCTTTTTTACGTGGCAGGAGCCACGAGAACTTGGTTGCGGCCGGAGCCGCTTACAGTTTCTTTTTCCGCGGCCGGAGCAGCGAGTCAGCTGCATCAGCGGTTGAAGCCGCCAAACATTCTTTCTTACGTGGCAGGAGCCACGAGAACTTGGTTGCGGCCGGAGCCGCTTACAGTTTCCTTTACCGCGGCCGGAGCAGCGAGTCAGCTGCATCAGCGGTTTAAGCCGCCAAACATTCCTTTTTGTTACGTGGCAGGAGCCACGAGAACTTGGTTGCGGCCTGAGCCGCTTACAGTTTCCTTTACCGCGGCCGGAGCAGCAAGTCAGCTGCATCAGCGGTTGAAGCCGCCAAACATTCTTTTTACGTGGCAGGAGCCACGAGAACTTGGTAGCGGCCAGAGCCATTCCTTTTTGCCTTATTTCCACGGCAAGAGCCGCGATTATCTTCTTAGTTACGGCTGGGCCGGTAACTCATCCTTTATCCCTATTGGACCCGCTAACAGAGGGAGCCGGTGTTGGAAGTCGACACTATCCTTTCCTTATGAGGCAGTTTTCGAATGAGAACCAGTAGCGCGGTTCTCCTTCCCACCTACACTCATTTGAGGCGCATGGTAGGAGCCGGCAGCACCGCCTCCTACGCCATCACGAGTTTTGGTTCTTTCCCCTTTGTTTTCATTTCGTGAGAGTTTCCAGGATCACCAGAACAATTCCTAAAGGACCCACCAAGAGGGTGTTTAATCCCTTCCTGATACGTCACTCCTGGTGAGTGTATGGGCTTTTTTTTAATTTCTTTTCTTTACGCCTCCCATGTAGTCAGATGATTAGTCTCCACTAAACACTAGATTTCTAACTCTGTTCTTCCTGTCTCAACCTACTCTCCTCTTTCTTTTGTCTTGCAGACCCTCTCCACCTTCCTATGCTACCAGGCTCTACCCAGGAGCACTCAGAATACCTCCCATCCGATTTCACCTTGCTCCACGTTCCATTTTGATACCTGTTCTTCGTGACCCTACACACCGGAGTTGGTATATTTCTCTTCCTTTTCCCCTGGGGACCAATCGCCCTTCCTGTTATCTTCTGTGTTGGGGACTGGTCCCGAGAGGAGAGGAGGCTCTCTTCGCTCCTGCGGTACCGGTTGATCAGGTGAGTGGGGTTGTAACAAAAAGTCAAGCCCACGAACTTTTTACCGCCCGAGCGAAGATGGATCTAGAGGCCGCTAGCGAGGACCGGTTTTCTACTGAGTCCATCCCCGGTCCCTCAGTCCAGGAATTAGCGGCAGCCTTAGTAGCACTCCAAACAGAGGTTCAGGGCCTTAGACAAGAGAACCATTCCTTGAAAATCGAATTGCACAGTAGACAGCCAAACGCAACCTGGGGTTCCTCGCCCGGAGCTATCCCTAAGACGTCACGACAGGTACTACAGCCGGCCACTTTTCATTATGACAAAACACAAGTAGAAAGTGCAGTCCCTCCTACTAGCATTACGGTTCTCACTCCAGTTCCTGTTCCTTTAGCCAATCCCGAGAGATTTAGTGGGGATAGCAACAAATTCCGTTCTTTCATGAACCAGTGTTCTCTCCAGTTTATGTGTCGGCCCACAGCCTTTCAGAATGACACCGCCAAAGTGTCATTTGTCATATCGTATCTTATGGGTATCGCTGCCAATTGGTCCATACCCTTGGTAGAGTCTAATGATCCTTTGTTGCATGACTATCCCGCTTTCAAGGAACAAATGAGAAGGCTGTTCGACAAACACACCTTTACACAGGCGAGCGACGCGGAACTGCTCAATCTCAAACAGGGTAGGAACCCGCTGTTACACTATGTCACAGACTTCAATAGATTAGTGGCAGAAACCCGCTGGCCCATGGAAAAGAGGACGTCTCTGTTTTACCGAGGACTAAGTGATGAATTAAAAGATGTTCTGTCACAGATAGTAGAACCCCCTGAGGAGTGTACAGAATTCATCGACTTGGTAGTGAAGATGGACCACCGACTCCGTGAACGCCATGGAGAGAAAGGAAGTCCGATTCACCTCGAGTATTGCTCTACAAAAGCTCTAGAAGAGAAGAACATAAACCTGGGTTCGACGAACCCATGCAAATAGGAGGGGTTCGGGGTCCTTTGACTCGTGAGGAAAGAGAAAAAAGACGTACTCTTAATCTATGTCTATATTGTGGGAAAGGAGGCCATTTTGCCAGAGAATGTCCGGTACGCCCTAAGATCGCCGGGCCAAGAAAGACGGTAGCAATTGTTCAGAACATCCACAGTACTAGAATAGCCAGGGTGCCCAAGCACTTCACGATACGAGTAACGCTAATCTTGACCAATAGCAACCGGGTGTCCTTGTCAGTCCTGATAGATTCAGGGGCCACTGGAAATTTCTGGGACAATCAATTGGCCTCTTCCCTTGGTCTTACCTGTATTCAGAAAAAAGAACCTGAACCGGTGAGAGCGGTCGACGGAAAGGCATTATCTTCAGGACTCATTACGAGACATACCGCTCCCTTAACACTAGTTTGTGACAATGGGCATTCGGAAGAAATCTCCTTCGATCTCATTGACACTCCTGCTTTTGGAGTGATTCTTGGAGTACCCTGGTTGCAGACGCATAACCCAAATATAGATTGGATACGAAGAACTGTAACTTTGAATTCTACTTATTGCATCCAACAATGCTAAAAGGAAGCCATGGATTGGGCTTCTCCTTTGATATGTGCGTCTTGTAGTGGATCAGAGTCCGATGTCCTTCCCCAGGTGTATGAACAGTACGCAGATGTCTTTGATAAGGTAAAAGCCACTGCCTTGCCTCCTCACCGTAGCTTTGATTGCCGCATTGACCTAGAACCCGGGGGTGTTTTGCCCTGTAGTCGAGTATATGCCCTCTCCGAGCCAGAAACTAACTATCTCAAAGAGTACTTAGATGATATGTTGAAAAGTGGGTTTATCCGACATTCCTCTTCTCCTATCTCTTCCCCTTTTTTTTTTTATATCTAAACGAGAAGGCGGCCTTCGTGCGTGTATCGATTACAGGTCACTAAATAAGGCCACTATAAAAAACAAATACCCACTCCCACTCATCCCTGTCTTATTGGATCAAATCAAAGATGCCACGGTGTTTACTAAAATCGACCTGCGAGGAGCTTACCATCTTATCAGAGTCCGTGAGGGGGATGAGTGGAAAACGGCATTCCGGACTAAGTTTGGTTTATTTGAGTATTGTGTCATGCCGTTCGGGCTTTGCAATGCCCCTGCGGCGTTTCAGTTTTTTATTAACGAAATCTTCCGGGATTTTCTAGATCGTTTTTTAATTGTCTATATCGATGACATCCTGGTATTTTCCAAAGATCGTAACGAACATGAAGAACATGTAAAACAAGTATTACAACGGCTACGCGAACATCATCTTTTTTCCAAATTGGAAAAATGCTCCTTCCATGCGTCCACGGTAGAGTTTCTGGGGTTTATCATATCCAAAAATGGGATACAGATGGACAAAAAGAAAGTAGAGGCCATCTTATCTTGGCCTACCCCCACTTGTGTCAAGGACATACAAGCACTATTAGGCTTCGCCAATTTTTATAGGCGGTTTATTTCACATTTTTCAGACCTGGTCACCCCAATAACACGTCTTGTCAAAAAGGGGTGCAGTTTTTATGGTCCCCAGAGGCTCAAAAGGCCTTTGAAGCTTTGAAGAAGGAATTTACTTCTGCTCCTGTCCTAATGCATCCTGATCCCACTCTTCCCTTTTTTGTTGAGGCAGACGCATCACAATATGCTGTAGGGGGGGTTCTATCACAGAGAGACTCTGATGGACAGATGCATCCTATTGCCTTTTTTTTCCAACAAACTGCTGCCCGCCGAACAAAATTATACTGTGGCGGAGAGAGAGCTGTTGGCGATAAGGAAGACATTCCAAGAGTGGAGGCATTATCTTTGGGGGGCTAAACATACCATCACAATCTACTCAGATCATAAGAATCTGGAATTTTTCCGAACTGCTAGAGCCTTGACCCCCAGACAAATGCGTTGGGTGTCGTTCTTTAATGAGTTTGACTTTCTAATAACCTACAGGCCTGCTGCACAACAAGTAAAAGCAGACGCGTTATCCCGCTTATGTGTTTCACCACCTCATAGAAGAAAAGAACCAGATCTCGAAGCATTTATACCTTCGAGTAGGATTATAGGATATGTTTCTTTTGACGTATTCTGTAAAGACTTGGAAGAAACACTAAGAAACACCGATGTGTCCCTTTGGTTAGATCAGCCTCTATGCCACATGATAGGAGGGTTACTGTATCATGGAGAACAATTGTATATACCGGAGCAATTGCGGGATCAAGTGCTCCAGTGGGTACATTCCTCCGCTTTAGTAAGTCACCGAGGCATTCTGAAGACCACAGATATTTGCAGCAGGTGGTTTTGGTGGGAAAACATGGCGAAGGACGTACAGCAGTACGTTTCTACCTGTCCCATATGTGCCACACAGAAAACACCTCGTACTACACCTGAGGGATTGTTACAGCCTCTTCCGGTTCCCCCCTATCCATGGCACACTGTGAGTTTGGACTTTATTACAGAACTCCCCCCCGAAGAAGGGTTCACCACAATACTTGTCATCGTGGACTCATTTACCAAAGTAGCACATTTTGTGCACCTTCCCAAGATCCCTACAGCTAGTGAGATGGTGTCCATTTTTATACAGAATGTGATCCGTTTACACGGCATACCCTCTGTGCTGGTATCCGATAGGGGTCCCCAATTTGTATCTAAAGTCTGGCAAGATGTAGGCTCTGTTTTGCACATGGACCTCCGTCTGTCCTCCGCTTATCACCCACAGACGGATGGACAGACGGAGAGGGTGAATCAAACTATGGAACAGTATTTGCGTTGCCTGTTAAGTACCTTAACCAGTAACTGGGTTACGGCCCTGCCTATAGCAGAGTTTGCATATAATAACAGTGTTCACTCTGCTTTAGGTATGTCTCCCTTCTATTGTGCTATGGGTTTTCACCCCAGAACAGTGCCTGTGCAACCCACATATAAAGTCCCTGCAGTGGATTCCCTTTGTACTAATCTGAAGGTCATATGGAAAAGTGCACATTCTCAGTTGCAGGCAACCAAAGAAAAGATGAAGAAGACCGCCGATAAACATAGACGTCCTGCTCCTTGTTACGAGATAGGAGATAAAGTCTGGTTGGCCACAAAAAACCTGAAATTAGCAGGGCCGAAAAAGTTACAACCCCGGTATGTAGGTCCATTTGCTATCAAACAGATTATCAATCCCGTGGCCATGAAGCTGGACTTACCGGATGAATATCGCATCCATCCTGTATTCCATACTTCCCTCCTTAAGGCCTTTGTTCCTTCCACTCATCCCATGGTACCACCCCTCCTATACTGATTGATCACCAAGAGGAGTACGAAGTGAATCGCATTATAGATTCACGTAGGCGAAATGGGAGACTATATTATTTAGTGGATTGGAAAGGTTACCCTATAGAGGAGCGAACCTGGGAGCCAGCCTCGTTTGTACATGCACCCCTATTGGTTCGGAGGTTTCATGCCCGAAATCCGACAAAACCTCGTCCAGTGAAAAGAACCTTGAGGGGGAGGTAATGTTACCACCTTCCCACATTATATTTTCTGCCCTTTATCCTCTCTCTCTCTCTCTGTCTCCTTCTCCATTGACCCTTGGTATTGGTTGCCTCATGTCAGGTGATGAGGGAGGAGGCTATTTATAGGTTGCAGGAATTAACCTTGGTGCTTGACTTTATTTCCCCATTACAACCCTGTCCGTGTGAGGCTGCAAATCCATAGCCTCGCATTTCCTCAAGCTAGCAGAACCAGGAGAGGGCGCCTGGGGGCGTGCCTCTCATTTGCTTGGTTTTCACCGCGGCGGTTGAAGCCGCCAAACATCCTTTTTTACGTGGCAGGAGCCACGAGAACTTGGTTGCGGCCGGAGCCGCTTACAGTTTCTTTTTCCGCGGCCGGAGCAGCGAGTCAGCTGCATCAGCGGTTGAAGCCGCCAAACATTCTTTCTTACGTGGCAGGAGCCACGAGAACTTGGTTGCGGCCGGAGCCGCTTACAGTTTCCTTTACCTCGGCCGGAGCAGCGAGTCAGCTGCATCAGCGGTTTAAACCGCCAAACATTCCTTTTTGTTACGTGGCAGGAGCCACGAGAACTTGGTTGCGGCCGGAGCCGCTTACAGTTTCCTTTACCGCGGCCGGAGCAGCGAGTCAGCTGCATCAGCGGTTGAAGCCGCCAAACATTCTTTTTTACGTGGCAGGAGCCACGAGAACTTGGTAGCGGCCAGAGCCATTCCTTTTTGCCTTATTTCCACGGCAAGAACCGCGATAATCTTCTTAGTTACGGCTGGGCCGGTAACTCTTCCTTTATCCCTATTGGACCCGCTAACAGAGGGAGTCGGTGTTGGAAGTCGACACTATCCTTTCCTTACGAGGCAGTTTCCAAATGAGAACCAGTAGCGCGGTTCTCCTTCCCACCTACACTCATTTGAGGCGCACGGTAGGAGCCGGCAGCACCGCCTCCTACGCCAGCACGAGTTTTGGTTCTTTCCCCTTTGTTTTCATTTCGTGAGAGTTTCCAGGATCACCAGAACAATTCCTAAAGGACCCACCAAGAGGGTGTTTAATCCCTTCCTGATACGTCACTCCTGGTGAGTGTATGGGCTTTTTTTTAATTTCTTTTCTTTACGCCTCCCATGTAGTCAGATGATTAGTCTCCACTAAACACTAGATTTCTAACTCTGTTCTTCCTGTCTCAACCTACTCTCCTCTTTCTTTTGTCTTGCAGACCCTCTCCCCCTTCCTATGCTACCAGGCTCTGCCCAGGAGCACTCAGAATACCTCCCATCCGATTTCACCTTGCTCCACGTTCCATTTTGATACCTGTTCTTCGTGACCCTACACACCGGAGTTGGTATATTTCTCTTCCTTTTCCCCTGGGGACCAATCGCCCTTCCTGTTATCTTCTGTGTTGGGGACTGGTCCC